>QNQO01002304.1:0-133764 GCA_003290165.1 Berberis thunbergii
ATAATCAGCGAGTACCTTGCCAACATTTGATACCTCGAAAGTCTATACATATGGATAATCCCACAAGCAGAGGTTTTCAGCAAGATGGTATTATGGCGTGGTAGGAAAGATAATGGAAGGCATGTTTGGATGACAACATTAACATGCAGCTTGGCTGATATTTTCCTGAACTTTTGCTAGTTTTCTTTAAAAAATATAGATTGTTTAAGTTTGAACTCAATTATTCTAAGACAAATCACTTGTGATACAAGATTTTATTATAAATTGCTACTTGAAGAGCACTCTACCTAATGCGATGTTAACAAAAATAGTGAGGTCTGCTATTAGCATTCCTGTCATAATTCACCAGTAGTCATAATCATTGTCAACAATGCCACGGCCTTTGATTTACTATTTATCATTGAAAACTCAGACTTAATGAATTGTAAGAAGGGAATTACTATCGGGAAAACCGTGCAGACTGAATGAACGTAACTAACCGTATGCTGTTTCCACCATTGTTAAAATAGAATTTACCTAAAAGAGTAGCTCCAGATTGTCCAATCAGGAGACAAATAGTGCAGAGTGATACACTGAGCCACCACCTGTAATTTAAGCATCTATGTAGTGGTGTTTGATTGATGAAAGATGCATCCATTACGGAGAGTGGTGCAATATTGACAGATTTTGGTTCTGCATATTGATAGGAAGAGATAGTAAAATTAATGATTCGTTCAGATCAATTACACAAACTTACAATCATGCATGCTACACAATTTAATCAATATAATGGATTTGGGTAACTTTTGTATGTCATGTTAGTATTATACGATGATATGCATTGGGTGGTAACTTTTGTGTATGTACCATACAACAAAATTTGTGAAAATTCTATGTTGCAGAAGTCTACTACTTGAAAGAATTTTTATTAGGGAAACCTACATTGGATATGAACTCTTCTTCTTGAATAGTCCCCATGATGTAGTAGCCACAAGAAGAAGAAGAAGAAGATGGTGATGAAGTGATAAACAATCAAAAGGTGTCATTTCAGGAATATACAATGACAGAAGCAAGCATCATTATATACTAGGTTTGCTGGAAAAACCAAATAGCTATCGACGAGATTCCATTTTTGTTGTCTGTATATTATATTATATATGATAGAAACTGGAATATATTTTTCAAATACACTATAGTGTGAATTGCCGAATTTATGGCATGCATTTGATACCTTGAGAATCTACCGAACAGCCAACCTAGCTATTCCTACATTTGCAGGTGTGAAGATTTTGGCATGATGAGTATTATAAGTGGTGGTAGGAGAATTCATGCAAGATCGATGTTTGGATATGAGTAATGCTAAGAGTAATACATGCAACTTGGCTGCCTTTTATTTATTAAAAAAAAAAAAATTGGTTACTTTTTTATTTTCAGGATTTCGCTTTTGTTCGGCAATCATGTATAGTAAGTGACTGTAAATACACCACCTTTTCCCTAGGCTAATTACAATCCCTTTTTTTCAGATATGTAATGGGTTATTAAGGTAGGTAGTAGGGTTTAGGATTTTGTGTTGTGCTTTGGAGCTGCTATATTGAGACTTAGGTGATGTTTGTTTTTACTTCTAATCAGAATCAGAAGTTCTTAATATGTTATGATTTCAGAGCAATTTAATAAGCACCAAGAGGTGCTTAGAACTTAGTGCTGACCACGGAGTGCAAACAAACACCCCCTTAAAGTCCACTTCACCCGATAAGTCAGCCATGATTCAAGCCCTACTTTTGAAGCTAGTTGATTTTGGTGTTAGTGTTGTCAATATGTGTAGTTGTATGCTTGTAGCACCCTATGTAATCTGAGTGAGAAGTGTTTTTTCAGTCCTTAGGATGCTCTGCTGGAGATTCTGTCCTGTGATTGTATATACGCTTAGTTTTTATCTTTTATTTGTATATATATCCTTATTAGCGGGAAAAAATTTAAGTCCAGTTCACCCATTATCCATGAACCCCGACTGCTTGATTTTTTTTTTATTAGATTTGCCTTCTATTAATCAATTTAACAGCCACCCAAAGGAAAAATGTGCTCAAACCAAACCTTTGCAAGATCTTGTGAGTTTTCAACAATTTTCCCTTTAGCAATAGCAACATCTTCTGTATCACCCTCACTAGTATCCTTGATACTTTTTTACAATACAATATCAGGTCTTTTTTCTTTCTCGTGGTTAAGTATCTTATGGGTTCTTACGCGTTCTAGCATAAATACTTGGTTTGGAAAATCCTAGTTAACATGGAAATTCAAAGAATCGTGTCAAACTATTTTTGGCATTAATTGATGAGCTAAATGATATCAGTAGCTGTTTTGTTTATTAGAGTGGTGGATTCAGTGCCATGGACAACAGGAGTTGACCTCATTCTCAATTAAAGTCGCTTAAACGATAGGGCCATTTTTTATATGAATGGAAATTGTTGACAACTACTGGTATTGTATTGCATAAGAATTACATCTAATGTGTAATTCTTGAGCTGCTCCATCCATGCCGAAGCACCAAGCTGAAGAAGAATAAGAAGGATATGATGATGAAGTTAAGAAGTGATAGAAAGTGTCCTGTTTCATATTAGGCTGACTCTTAATGTGGGGTATCGATAGACATATCTTGTACGGTTGCGTATTTGTCGTAAGAGATTCAATTGTTCGAAGTGGCTGAAATATGATTCTTGTTCTGTAAGCACAAACAATGTCTGAATTAGACACAGTGATTTCATTGCTTTTGTAATAATACCTAGATCAAATTTTATTTTTTATTATTTATTTATATATTTTCATTCATAATAAGAATTCTTGTAGGAGTATTACAAAATTTGCAACTTGCAACCGTAACAAAATTTCAAATAACAACTTAAAAACTTTTACCATAAAGGGCCTTAGAACAAAGTGATACTTAAAAAAGTGAATGTGTTACCCCAAATGCAACCTTAAGATACATTATGTCGAAGTAGTTAGCATTCTTTCGTTATCACATTAGCATGAATAACCACCACTGTCATTATTGAAACCAAACTCAAATTGTATTGATATCTATTACTTCAAGCTCGTCCTTCGATATATACAATAAATACAGCTAGGAGAACTCGAGGACTTAATGTTAAACAACTGAAGAATCATTAACATTTGTCGCTGTTAGAATGTTGCTTCGATTCATCCAGATAATGCTGATAAAAGTAAGAAACAAATCCCCAAACAGCCAATATCAGTGCGATAATCTTCATTCCATCCATGTTGTCATGAAAGAAGACAACAGCAAGTATTGGAATAATAGGCAATCCCAGAGTGCTAATAATATTGCTAACTAATGAAGATGCCACATATATCAACCCCAAAGTACTAAGTGAATACAGTTGCCATAGCAGAGAACTCCATACCACAATCATCACATAGGAAATTTTACCACTCTTAACACTTGCATCTCTCCCTTAAGTGTCCTCCATTCTCCGCTTGCAAAAATCCCCGCTACACAAACACATGTTGCTAACAGAGATGGGTAGATTTGCATTTGCAAGATCACCCAAACTGTATTTCTTTTCACAATTTTTTCAAAGAAAACCTGAGCAAGTGAGAGAACTAAAGAGTACATTGCAGAGGCTCCAATGGTACATAACAAACCAATGATGTAATGTCCCGTTGACATATGAGAAGGACCAGCAGACTCGGAGTGCAAAGCTATGATTGATGCGGAGGTGGTGAGAAGTACTAAGGAGTTGATTATAAAGGGAGTGAACTTCAAGGAGTTGAGGAAGTAGGAGAAGAGAGCGTTGAAGGCTAGCTGAGTAGCACTTAGTAGAGAATAAGTAGATACAGGGAGGTATAGTTGCCCAAATGAGTACATCAAATTGTCAAAGGAGACTACTATACCAACAGCAAGAAATATCAGCATGAGCAACGGGGCAGAAACGGTAACACTTTTGCCATTGTCAGAGGGATCAGATGTTGGTGAGAAGTATAGTAAGAAAGGGATTACTATTGGAAAACCTGCAGATTGAACAAGCGCAGCTAACCATTTGCTGTTTCCGCCATTGTTAAAATAGAATTTACCTAAAGAATAGCGCCGGATTGTCCAATCAGGAGACAAATAGTGCAGAGTGATACAATGAGCCACCACCTGTAATTTAAGCACCTAGGCAGCAGAGCTTGGTGGGAGAAAGATACATCTGCTTTGGAAAAAGATGCCTCTGCCGGGGAGGGTGTTACTATGGCAGAAAGATTTGGTTCTGCATATTATGAAAAAACACAGGGAACAGAAAGTCATCGGATTCTGGTAAAATAACCATTATCATTTAGTCAACTAAACAAGTTACCGTGATGATAAAACTTAATATGCACCAAAAATCAAATATAACTCTTGAATTCTACGCCAATTGATGCCAAAAAAGTTGACAAAATTATTCTAATTTTCATATTAACCCTATATTTCTCCTAATCATTCCCTTTCAAATTGCTGCATCCAACTTTACTGCAAACTTTAATGCTAGACCCCATCTTGTACCCTTTAATAAGAAAAAATATGCACATATCGAACGCCACGAGAAAAGAAAACTAAAATAAAAATTATGCTAAATCCATGTAGTAGCTACTAGCTGAATGAGAAGAAAGAAATAAGTATTGCCAAGGACACATACCTCTGATATTGACTTGTTCTTGAATTGTCCCCATGACGATGCACCACAAGGTGCAGAGGAACAAGACGATGCTGAAGAATCAGAACCCTAACGAAAGAATAAATAAGAAACAAACTGTTTCATACAGGATGAATAGTTGAATACACAATGACAGAAGCAGGCCCCATATATACAAAGCTTGCATATACTACAAAACGTTTATCATCAGATTCCAATTCTTTAATGAACTATAATCAGAAAACACAAGTCAATACATTGTCTCATCAATATTATAATAATTCGAATATCTCCATTAACACAAGTACAAAACCTACGGCTTGAACAATGGTTTGAATTGTCTATTTCCTATGCATGTATTTGATACCTTGAGAATCCGTACAAAAAGGTCAGCTAATTCTACATTGGAATCATACAGAGCTTTTGACATCATGACATAAGGGAGTATTATAGGGAAGTGGGAAGAGAAGATCCATGTATTGATAAGAAGAGAGTTTGGCAGATAACTATTTTCCTGAGTTTCGCTTGAAACCACGTTATTTCATTTAGTCATATAATAAGTGGGTCTCTGAATGTATCATCTTTCCCTTTGCTAATGACTTAGCTTTTCCTTTTTACGTAGGTATTGGCTATTATTTAAGGTAGATAGTTCTATGTGGATGTTGCGCCATAGGAGGAGAAAAGTGTGCTCAAAACCACTGAGTGAGTTGAATCCAACACTTTTCATCCTAAATAAATATGAAATGGCTCAGCATTTTCAGCACAAAACAGTTCAAGAAAACTCAAGCAACTCGTCTCACTTGAAGAGTCATTCTAACTCCGGGAAATTTTTTTTTATCTATGGCAACGCTTGAAAATGATGATAAACACTGCTTCAGCAGAGTGAATTCAGCAAGATATAAAACATAGGATGTCCATTAAAAGAATTCATCTAAGTGGATGTTTCCTCCTATGTCAATTAGATCAAGTCAAATTTCAGCAATCTCCTATTTTAGCTCTAGCAACCATCACAGATCCTGGCCAATACACATCCCTGATACTCATAGGAGATTAAAACATAGAGAACCCTGCAATTGTTCTTTTACGGACAACCCCCATCCATCCAACGGTCATCAACTGGCTGGCATAGCTATTATTGAAACTAAAGTCTACTCCCATTATCCATTCGCCCGGACCTTCAGTGATGTAGCTTAGATATTCAATATCTTGCCAATAAAAGCTTTAGTTGTTAGAAAGGGCAGATCTAGCATCTACCAAGTGGTCGAGGCAAACAAGGACAAGTATCTTAACTTGAGCAAACCTCTGAGGGTAAAGGATGTCTTTTTCTCTGGCACAGACAAAATTCACTCATGTTCATTTGTATTCACATTGAGCAAAGAATGTCAATGAGGACAAAAATAGGAGTTGAGCATCGGCTGGATGGGTTCAACCTGCCCAAGTCGCAGCCCGACAAAAATTAGGCATGAAAACTATGGGAGTATCCAGCTACTAGTGACATAACAACCCCTGAACTTGGATAGTGCCATTTTCGGCAGGAGGGCCACACACCTAAAGGCAATAACTCCAATAAACTACCAACCAAGATCTGGCCTTCTTTTCTCCTCTTATAATGTACAAGAACCAGAGACCTGACTGACATTGGGAGTTTTCACTTTTTAGCATCATCAAGGCAATTCTGATTAAGATACGAAGCAAACCCCCAAACAGCCATCAATATGGCCACCACCTTCACCACATCCATCTTGTCATGGAAAATCATCACAGAAAGGATAGGAACTAAAGGCAAAGCCACGGTATTAATGACATTGTAGAAGACCGCAGAAACCAAAAAAATCAACCCTGTAATACCAACAGAGTAAATCTGCCAAGCAACAGCAGTCCATGCTAAGATCATCACATATGAAGAAACTCTTCCTTTCTTGAATCCCACCATCTCTCCTTTCAAGCCACTCCACTCCCCACTTGCAAAGGGACCAATGACACAAGCAAAAGTGGTGTAAATTGCAGTCTATATTTGCATATCCAGCACTGCAGAAAATGTCTCCTGTTATTATTATTTTTGGGAATGAAATTGCATGAGACAACGATTAGAGCAGAAGTAGCTGATGTTCCAAGTATGCAAATAGAACCAAGTGCATACTCACCCGTCGAGAATCCAATGGACTCTGAGGAATCAGAATTGGCTGTTAAAAGGACTGTGATAAGCTGAGAATGATAACAGCATTAAGTATTAAGGCTGTGAACTTTTCGGCATTAATCAAGAAGGAGAAGATTGCATTGAAAGCCAATTGAGTTGCACAATACAAATCAATAGTAGTTTTCCTGAAAGAAGTTTGGGTAATGAATGATGCAACTGAAGGAGAGGTATTAGCAAAAAGATCAGGGGAAACATATGAGATGAGGAACCGTGGGAGGAAGAGAATTGGAGAGGCGACTGTTTGGAGTGCAGCTGTTCGTAATATTGAGTACCACAAGGAACAACCATCGCCAGTGCTCGACTCCAAGATGAGGCGCTGGATCCATCAAAGTTACATTTTCTGGTGAATTTGGTTCTCGGGATTCTTGAAATACAAACATATTTGAAGAAAATTTAGTGCCTTCAAAACAAGATGGTCAAAGTTGGTTATAACGGAAGAGTGAATACGATGTACTCTGTCGTAGTGCCAACGGCACAGGTATTACATTAGTATACTTATAATTTAAAACATTAAGTACCAATCAGACATGAATTAATGAAGTCTCCGCAATGGTAAACCACGACTGTTCAAATTGATTTTTTCAAGAGTCAAAGAGTTTTCTTCCAACTTACAAGAAAAATACTTTGTTAAATAGGCCACTGATAGGCCTCCTATCAAGTTCACATACACAAGGAGAAAACGTGGATGATTGCAGGGTGTGCAGGCTGGAAGTGGTTGGTTACAAAGTCTGTTAGGTGCTATATACAAGTGGGTCTGTTAGATACATTGTAGTGTTGTGTTAAATACATTCTAGTGTTGTGTTAGCAATGTCTATAAATAAGAAGAGTAACATGAGAAACATGATTCATTCATTCATTTGTAACAATTTGTACACTGAGCTCTGCTCATATGGAGACTGGACATCTTAAATTGGCTACAACTTCTATCAATACAATCTGTTCTCTGTTCTTCTATCAATTATGTTTGTTCTAGTGGCAAATTAGTGCTCTCTTTATCATTCTCTGATCTACATTACTAATTCATACCATGCCAGTCTCAATTCTACATTGATCTCTGTCAAAAGAACTGCAACAGGTGATTCAATCCTGCAGAACAGCATACACAAAGGTCAGATCTTATCAAATTGGTATCAGAGCATTACGATTCCTAGGAATCATGGCTGGAAAAGGTGCTAGTGCTAATGCAAAAATCGAGATTATAGAAGAAACAATGGCAAGTATGCAAGGGAAATTAGATTCTTTGGATGGAGGTTTCGAAGAAGTGAAACAGATGATGGAACAATTGATGAAGATGCAACAAGACAATCAGAAAACAGCCTCTACAACTGTAAGAACTCAGATCCCTCCAGTTCATAATGAAACACAGAGTCCAAATGGTGGAATGGGAGGTTCTTCGTCACAAGGATATCAAGGTGATAGAAAAACTAGAAGGTTGGAGATGCCAATCTTTGATGGAACAAACCCTGATGGGTGGATCTTGAAGGCTGAACGGTTCTTCTCTCTTCAAAGATACAATAATGAGGAAAGAATTGAAGCAGCAGTAATCTCGTTTGAATCAGACGTTCTTCTCTGGTATCAGTGGGAGAGTAAAAGAAGGTCGATCTTGTTTTGGGAGGAGCTAAAAGGGTTATTGCTCAAGCAATTTAGGGCAAACCAAGAGGGATATTTGTGTGAGCAGTTTCTTGCTCTTCAACAAGAAGGATCAGTGGCGGAGCATCGCAGGAGATTTGTGGTACTGGCTGCTCCTTTGGAAACCATGACTGAAGAAGTTTATCTAAGCAAGTTCATTAATGGCTTAAAGCCTTCTATTTGAGCGGAGGTGAGGATGTTGGAACCTATCCATTTGGTTCGGGCCATGGAAATAGCCCAAAGGGTGGAAGAGAAGCAGGCGTTGACTGGGCTTCAAAGGAGCGGATTTAAACAAAGCCCATGTTGGGCCTGGAATGGAAATAAATACCAAGAGAATGGCCCATTAGGGCAATCCTCCAACCCTAATTCCAGATAAACCGATCATTCTCTCAAACAAGCTTACAGCCACCGCCCAACAAATGCAAACCGAGAAGGAGATAGGCCTCCTTTCCAGAGGGGAGAATTCAGGAGCTACACCGATGCCGAGTACCAAGCCAAGAGGGAGAAAGGCCTTTTGTTTCAAATGCGATGAAAAGTACTCTCTGGGTCATCGTTGTAAGAAGTAGGAGGTTAGTATATTCATCACCGAGGAGGAAGGAGATATGGAGGAAGAAGAGATTCAGGAGTTGGAGGAACAAAAAGAATTGGAAGTGCCTGAAATCAGTCAGGTAGTAGAGGTATCCTTGAGTTCGGTTATGGGTCTAACAACTCCAAAAACGATGAAAATCAAGGGAGATAAAGCAAATCAATCGGTTGTGGTTCTGATAGACAGTGGAGCGACGCACAACTTCATCTCTCGCAAGGTGGTAGATCAGGTCAAACTACCAATCACGGCTACTGGTAGCTACGGAGTGATGATGGGATCGAGTGACTCAGTGCAAGGTGGTGGGGTTTGTTGTGGGGTACAACTAATGTTGCAAGGGATCGAAATCTTGGAGGATTTTTGCCACTGGCGCTTGGTAGTCCCGATGTGATTTTGGGGATTAAATAGTTGGAGACATTGGAACCATATCAGTAAATTGGAAAGAACGGAGTCTGCTTTTTCAATGTGGGTCTGAATTTTTCGGTCTCAAGGGTGATCCCTCTTTGGGATGGAGTTTGGTTTCTTTCAAATCAATGATACGAACCATCAAACAGGAAGGGCAGGGGTATTTAGTGGAATTTGGGGATTTGTCAATACTAGAGGGAAAGGATTCGGAGACACCGAAGGTTTTATCTGAAGCTCTAATGAGGTATGAAGGGGTTTTTCAATTTCCATCAGGGTTGCCTCCACAAAGAGGGTATGAACATGCTATTGTCATGCAGGAAGGCTCCAGTCCAGTTAATGTGCGGCCCTATCGCTACCCTCAGTTTCAAAAGAATGAGATTGAGAAACTGGTGTCTGAGATGCTGGAGGCGAGGATTATACGACATAGTGTAAGTCCTTTCTCTAGTCCAGTATTGTTGGTTAAAAAGAAAGATGGCGGATGGGGCTTTTGTGTAGATTATCGCGCTTTGAATAAATAGACAGTACCTGATCGGTTTCCTATTCCAATCATCGATGAGTTATTAGATGAATTGCATGGAGTTGACATTTTTTCTAAGTTGGATCTCAAGTCCGGATACCACCAAATTCGGCTTCGCGAAGGGGATGAAGCCAAAACGGCTTTTCGCACCCACGAAGGGCATTATGAATTCCTGGTGATGCCTTTCAGCCTTACAAACGTGCCTGCAACGTTTCAAGCGTTATTGAATTTCATCTTCATGCCTCATTTGTGGAAGTTCGTATTGGTATTTTTCGATGACATATTGGTGTATAGTAAGGGGGTTGAAAATCACTTGGCTCATTTGGAAACAGTGTTGACATTATTACAGAAATATCGGTTGTATGCTAATCAGAAGAAATGTGAGTTTGGGTGTTCGGAGTTGTGTTACTTGGGCCATATTATTTCGGCAAAAGGGGTGGCCATGGATCAGTCGAAGATTCAAGTAATGTTAGAATGGCCTCGACCTAAGAACACTACTGAGTTACGTGGGTTCTTAGGCCTCACAGGATATTATCGGAAGTTTATAAAGGGATATAGTATGTTGGCTTGGCCATTGATAGTTCAGTTGAAGAAGGATGGGTTTGATTGGCAACAAGAGGCTGAAGAGGCTTTTCAAAATATGAAGCAAATCATGACTCGGGCTCTAGTGCTCGCAATGCCAGATTTTTCGAAAGAATTTGTGGTTGAAACTGATGTTTCTGGTTATGCAGTAGGGGCGGTTTTGTTGTAGGCTCACAGACCGGTGGCTTTTTTCAGTCAAGTGGTTGGCCAAAGAGCTAGGTTCAAACCCATTTACGAGAAAGAGTTGATGGCCATTGTGTTAGCGATTACAAGTGGCGGGCGTACTTGTTGGAAAGGAAATTCATCGTTCGTACTGACTAGAAAAGTCTGAAATTCTTATTGGAGCAACGTGTAATTGGCTCAGAGTATCAGAAGTGGGTCAGTAAATTGTTGGGATACCAGTTTGAGATTCAATATCTATCGGGAGCATCAAATGCGGCGGCAGCGGCGGATGCCTTGTCACGCATTCCTCCTACTCCGACTTGTTCCCAGATGACTTTACCCACTTGGCGAGATTGGTCAGTTTTAAGGGCTGAGATATTGGTTGATGAAGAGGTAGAACATTTGAAACAAAGGGTCATACAGGGATCAAGCCTTCCGGGTTATGAAATTTTTCAGGACTTGCTTTATTTTAAAAACAGGTTAGTAATTTCCCGCTCATCTTCTCTCATTCCTACTCTCTTCCGGTAATTTCATGGGTCTAAAATGGGGGGCCATTCGGGGAGACGAAGACATACCACAGAATAGCTAGAGAGCTTTATTGGATTGGGATGAAGTCTGATATTAAGAAGAGGGTACGGGAATGTGAGGTGTGCCAACGCAGTAAAGCAATGGTTGTGTCCCTTGCAGGATTGCTCCACCCCATACCTCTACCGACTCAGGTCTGGGATGAGGTCACAATGGATTTTGTGGAGGGTTTGCCACGTTCGGAAGCATTCGACACTATTTTGGTGGTGTTTGACCGTTTAAGTAAATATGAGGGTGTGGCAGCAGTATTTGCTAAACATATTATTAGGTTGCATGGGTTTCCCAGTTCCATCATTTCTGATAGAAATAAAATTTTTCTCAGTAATTTCTGTTGTGAGTTATTCCGGTTGCAAGGGACTACTTTGAAACACAGTACAACTTATCACCCTCAAACTGATGGTCAGTCCGAGGTGCTCAATCGATGTCTAGAAACGTACCTCAGATGTTTCATTTCTGAAAAACCGAGGCAATGGTATCGATGGTTAGCTTGGGTTGAATACTGGTATAACACGTCAGTACATTCGGCAACTGGTTACACTCCATTTAAAGTTTTGTATGGCCGAGATCCCCACCACTGCTGAGGTATTCTATTGGCTCCTTAGTTGTTTCTTCTGTGGAATACCTATTACTGGCGCAAGATAGTATGTTGGCGGCTCTCAAATCACACTTATTAAGGGCACAACAGCAGATGAAGTTTCAAGCTGATAAATCTAGACGGGACAAATCTTTTGAGATAGGAGATCAAGTCTTTTTGAAACTCAGACCTTATCGCCAAAATTCGTTGGTGTGTCGTGTCAATCAGAAATTAGCAGCGAGATTTTATGGCCCCTACAAGGTGTCAGCTAAAGTGGGTACAGTGGCGTATCGGCTAGAACTTCCAGTCACTTCACGGATTCATCCTGTGTTTCATGTTTCCCAACTAAGGCGAGCCAATGGAACACAATTTCAGGTTCTTCCTTTACCTACACAGCTGAGTTATGATGGAGAGTTGTTGGTTCACCCTGAATCATTGTTGGTTGTCTGTCATAAAACTAAGGGGGTACCGGGTGCTTTGGAGGTGTTGATTAAATGGGAAGGCTTACCTGCTTTTGAAGCTACTTGGGAGGATTTCGATTGATTACAACATCAATTTCCTTCTTTTCACCTTGAGGACAAGGTGCGTCATTGGGGCGGGGTATTGATAGGCCTCCTATCAAGTTCACATACACAAGGAGAAAGCGTGGATGATTGCAGGGTGTGCAAGCTGGAAGTGGTTGGTTACAAAGTCTGTTAGGTGCTATGGATGATTGCAGGGTGTGCAGGGTGGAAGTGGTTGGTTACAAAGTCTGTTAAGTGCTATGTACAAGTGGGTCTGTTAGATACATTGTAGTGCTGTGTTAGCAATGTCTATAAATAAGTTGAGTAACATGAGAAACAAGATTCATTCATTCATTTGTAACAATTTGTACACTGAGCTCTGCTCATATGGAGACTGGACATCTCGAATTGTCTACAACTTTTATCAATACAATTTGTTCTCTGTTCTTTTATCAATTCTGCTTGTTCTAGTGGCAAATCAGCGTTCTCTCTTTATCATTTTCTGATCTACATTGCTAATTCATACCATGCCCGTCTAAATTCTACATTGATCTCTGTCAAAAGAACTGCAACAGGTGATTCAATCCTGCAGAACAGCATACACAAAGGTCAGATCTTATCAGCCACTCTCATTTTGAGTTTCAATAATGATCCATTGATAGCTGCTGAGATATTTTCAGTAGATACAACTCCATTCTATAATGAATAAACATTGTTACTTGAAGATGAGAGACAATCAAAGTAGCTAGAATCGCAGAGCAGAGCCAAACAGTTAAGGAGGTACAGGAGAGTGGAAGAGGAACAGAAAGGTAATTAGCAAGGAGTGTGCTTCGAGGGAGAGTAAGGTTCTGTGGAGAAGTTGGGGGAGTCTGAATCTAAGATGCATGGTTTGGGGAGGTCCAAGGGGGACACTGGTAAAGAACAGGGAGACGGATCGTGTGGGACTGCTTTGTGGGGAATCCAAGGCAGTTGTCGCCCTTGATGAGTAAAACTACAAGCAGACTTATATGGAAATAAGAAGTCAAGTAGAAAATCAGACCATTTCGCTTGCAAGCTTCTTTGAGGAAGGGGATGGGTCGTGTGCTCTAAGCCTGGATACATATCAGACATCAATTTATCTAGCAACTTCAATGGTGGTTCATGAGAAGTTTGTTTGGTCAGATGAAACAGGTGGGGATCAGTTTATTCTATCTATCAAGCGAGAAAATGGTATGAATTGGCTGTTAAAATAATCATATAAGATAATTGAATAGTTATAAATCAATAAAAGTATTCCCCCACAACAAGGATCACAGCTCAATATCAAATTATAAGGTACCTTTTTCCTTCCCGGCTTTGGCAAGAGTAAAGTCTAGTAGCAAAATGAATTGATCATAAAAGAGGATGGAAGCAGAGTTTGAGATCATGATACTATCACTGGGTGTTTCTCGGTCACAGTTGGTGCTGAAATCTGTCACACTTGTATTTGTATTGGGTGAATTGTAAAAAAACTCATCTGGAAGTTTGCAAAAGGTGGCAGATTACTTTCACCATCAGCCCAAACAATTCCTCCACCTCCTTATACATCAAGCTTTAAGCTGCTACACCTTATCTGGAGCTCTAAAGTGGGATATTCTTCACCTACACCCCGAAAGCTAATTGAACTTGTCTTCTATGTGCCAAAGAAAAAACGAAAACACTCCAAAAAAAAATTTCAGATGTCTGATTTATTCATTGGTCTGGTCCATAGAGCAATCCCAATATGAAATCATTTTCATTCGAAAATGATGAGAGATCATTTGGCCTGCTTATGGCAGATGGAAAAACTGCAGCAACAGTTTCTAGTCTATGGAGTGCTAGAAATAAAGGATTTATATTTTAAAGAGTTCCAAAGATGTGGAATGGGATTTGCTCTGTTTCCATTGTAAGCAGCTCTGGAATCACAAGTGTTTGTCAGTCATTTGGGTGGTACGAGAGATTTTCAAGGGAAGAAGCAAGAGGTGATATTGCGGGAGTATCAAGTTCCTGGCATGGAAAATAGGGGAGCTACATGGCAGAATAAGTCATTCTAGTTTCATGTAGAACTCTCAGCTTCTGAAAGGATCATTTGGCATTAAGGGCTGGCAGAGGATTCTCTTGCTGATTGACTAAAACGGACCCCAGTGGGGAGGAGGGTGGAGATACCAACCCCACCTATCATGGCAGCAGATCCAGTTTAGGTAGCATTTCAGTTTACTGTTTAACGTTTTGATAAGGTTCTAGCCTACCTTATTCCTAGAAACAAAAACTTAATAGCTTTGATGAAGTTGCTAAAGTTAGGTAGCACTGAGGACCTTTCACTGGTAATAAAGCGGGCATCTGAATTTTAATCTCATGAACTACAAACTACAACAATATTTGGTGGAGTAAAGAATGCCAAAGAATATTGAACTAACTTGTATCAAAAACTTCAAGCAGGTACTAAAGAACTAAGAAATCTTAAAGTTACAATCTTGCTCTGTAATATTGTGAAAATAAATAAATTTGGAACATCAAATGGATCTATCAGAATGAGAAAAAAAAAAACTAAAACTGGATATGAACTAGACTGTATAAGTACAAAGGAATAAATATCCATTTGCAAGAATCAAGGGTGAGAGCATGTACTGAAACAAACCCAATGCAAGCATTCAATGTAAAACCCAGTTCAATTGCAAAGTACCAGCCAAGTTGATGTTCTCTTCTCCTCCTTCTCAAGATGTAGATGCATCAGAGCCCTCATTGGCATTAGAAGCTTTTGCTTTTGTCTTAGCTTCATCAAGGTAATTCTGATAAAGATATGAAACAAATCCCCAAATAGCCATCAACATGGACACAACCTTAACTCCATCCACCTTATCATGGAAAATTATCACAGAAAGAATAGGAATGAGAGGCAAAGACATGGTACTAATGACATTTGAGAAGAGCGACGAAACGAGAAAAACCAACCCCACGACACCAACAGCACAAATTTGCCAAGTAATAGCAGTCCATACCAACGTCATTACATATGACACACTTCCTGTCTTGAACTGATGCATCTCTCCTGTCAAGGTACTCCATTCCCCACTTGCAAAAAGGCCAACAACACAAGCAAGTGTAGCAAAAACTGAGGTGTATATTTGCATATCCAAGACCACAGAAAACGTCTCCTTTTTTTGGATCTTCTGGAATGTAAGCTGCATGAGGCAAAGAATTAAGGCATAAGCAGCTGATGCTCCAAGGGTGCAAATAAAGCCAAGCGCGTATAGACCCGTTGAGACTCCAGCAGGTTTTGCAGAATCAGAATTTACTGCTAACAGGACTGCAGATAAAGTGAGGATGACAACAGAATTAAGTATTAAAATGGTGAACTTTTGGGCATTAATTAAGAAGGATAAGATTGCATTGAAAGCCAACTGGGTTGCACAAAGAAGAGAATACGTAGAGACTGGGAGGTATAGAAGCCCAACTGAATACATCATGTTGTCACCAGCTATAATTAGTCCAAGGAAAACATAGATCGACCATAGTTTGACCAAGGAATTTTGCATAGTGGAGGAAGTAAGTGCAGTGGAGGAGGTATCAGCAGCAATCTCAGGGGTGGAGGAAGAGAAAAAGAATCGTGGAATGTAAAGAATTGGAAAGGCTATAGTTTGAACGAGTGTAGCCATCCATTTACTATTGCCACCTTCCTTGTAGTAGAAATTCCCTAGAAGGGTAGCAGCAGCTTGGCCAACAAGAAGAAAGGTCACATTTAATGCCACAAGGAACCACCATTTCCAGCGTTTGAGTCCGAGACCAGGCGATTGATCCATCACAGTTTCTTCTTTTTTTGAGTTTGATTCTTGGGATTCTTGAAATGCACAAAAAAAATCCTCCAGTCAGCCTTCAGAACGAGAGGGTCAGTAAAGATTAAAAGCTAGCTACAGACATACAGTGAGATGCCAATAGTTTCATTATTAGAGTAACAATTTCGATCATTTCAAACAGTTAGTATCCCCAATATCAACCAGACATGAACCAGGTGAAGCCTCTTGCAAAGACTAACCCTTCAATTGTGTTAAGTGAAAATCTAGAAGACTTTTGTCTTCCTTCCATAAAAACTAGTTTGTTAGATATGAAGGACTGAACGTGCAGCTTCTGAGCGTCCTTAATGATTCATTTATCCAATTAGCATATTATTTCGCAGAAGAAGATAAATTTCATGGCATTAGTTAGAGATGCACCTAAAGATAAATTATGTGGTTGATCTATGAAAATAAAAGATTCAAAAGAAAACATGATAACTGTGAAAAAGAGGGAAACATTAGTTGATGACCTGAATCGACAATACATATTCTAAACTAGTAATCTGAGAAACTGGTTTAAGGTTATCTAACAAATCAATGCTGTAACAATAGTCTGGGCAGAAAAATCAAGACAAACCTACTTCAACATCTGCTACTTAAAAACTGGTATCATCTCCATTCAATTTTTTGGTGTAAGGCTACATTAGCAGATAATGATGCAAAAGTGGATCTTTAAAACCCAATTCTCCATTGATTTTTTTTTATTTTATTTTTTTAAGTACCCAAATGAGTTAACAAAAACTCACTCATTTTGAGATTCAAGAGTTTGGGTGTTTTACCCAAATCTATACACTCTTTACATTAAACCCCAAGAACCCATTACACCTATACACTATGGAAATTGAACGACAATTAGCAGAGGTGTAATGTAACTTTGCTTAAAACATGAGAAATAGTAGTAGTAGTATTACTAGTAGTAGTAGGTAGGAAAAAACCAAAATACACACCAAGCAATTCTATGGGAATTCTCTAAATCTTCAAAACCTTCAATGGGTATTTGAAAAATCAATCGATCAATCAAACAAACAAACAAACAAGAAGTTCGGGTTGTTTCTTTCAGAATCTGATTTGATTTGAAAATCTGAAATCAAAAAGAGAGAGAAGTACTTACCTATCATGTTGACTTGCAGATACTGAAACTCACTACTATTCATCAAACCGCGAGCTAGTTTTAAAGACAATACAATAACAAATACAGAGAAAAATGAGATCGATAGAAGAATTCGAGTTTACTTTGGTTTCTTTCTTTCTTGTTTTGTTTTGGTTTTTGCGTAGAAATAGAATGACGGTTGCGATAGATTCTCATATGATCTGATCACTTGGCAGAAATTCTCGAGATTCTCATCACTGTCACGTGTTTGTGTTTCTCCTCCAATAATTCCGCTAATTCCGAAATTGTCTCAACCATTTCATTCCCATTAGGCTTTGTTTTGTTCCTCAAATTGGGATTTATGAATCATTTTTTTTTAGGGATACCATGTACATCCCGCAACTTCTGTTTTGCATGACATATCTGTCTCTATACCACCATAATTATAACCCATTTTCAACCTTGAATCACAAGTTTATCCTATAAGGCCCAGAAAAAGATGTAGTGAAACAACGTTCGAAGAATTATTACCCATCTTCTCAATCTCGGAAATATTTCTCTTTTAGGGTGTGTTTGATTTTATGGTTTTCCATGGAAAATGAAATCTTTTTTCTAAAAAAAACTCATTTTCGACTGATTGATTTTAATTTGGGTCAGTGAAAAAAAATCTCGCAGGTGCCAAATTTTCTCAGTTCATGAAGAAAAACTTTTTTTAGGGTCCCCATATGAAAAAGTTTTTAGTGCCTTTTTTTCCTCCTCTCGACCTCATATCTTTCGCTCGACTCACTTGACTATTCTATGTGATCTCTTACCTGAGGCCATCTCTGTCACTTGATTCTCTTACTCTATAGTGTTGATAGAATGTAATGTGACTTGCAAAATATACATATTTTGTCAGAAATTCACAAAGGGAGAGATTAAAAATATATTTGCGAATTATGTCAAAATAATGTAAAAAATATATTATATGAAATTATAAATCGTATATCAAGTGTAGGATTAGGTTTATGACTTGTAAAGATCATTTTGATGACATTCCAACTCACAAGAACCATTGTCAAAGGATAAGAAGAATGAAGACAACTCATGAAGACAAGTCAAAGCTATGAAAACCATGACATGCAAAAATAGCTTATGGATAACCAAAATTCAAATGTAGCGTCAAAAGCTATCTGAGGGCAAAAATGAGTAGGAACCAAATTTCAAAGTTTGAAATTGAGTTTCCTTCCATGTGAGGATGAAATATTATCTCGTTAAACAACCCCATGTGCCAAAAGGAGATATCCATGTCAGGTACAATGACATGTGACAAAGGAGAGGTTTTTGTTAAAAAATAAATAATTGTTCAAGGCATGCAAAGTCGACTTCACCCCTTGAAATATCATTTTAGCATAGAGTTGTTCTGACAAAGCAAAAGTTGTTCTTAAAAACGGTGGTAGAGAAGAAAATTCGATTTCAATGTATCCAGACTGGTTATGTAAATAAGAACTGAGATCCATCTCTTTGGATATTTTTCATGAGCTATTTGGTCATCTAAAGGGAAGAGATGATAAACGTTTACGAGCGTTTTGTATGGGTATATGCCTCATTTGGAGAGTTGTCGAGCTTTCAACCACTTTCTCACCCTTGAGTGAAGCTTTTATTTTTTGTTGAGTAAGGGAATGAACGTAATATATTTTAAGCATCTCTATCTGAGTGTCACTAGAAGAGTTAAACCATTTGAGTGTTAACTTTGCCTAAACTCATCTTCACCTCATGTGGGTTCTTGAATCCACAAAGTGGATTTCTACGAATTAGTGTCACAGGTGATCCCAAGCAGGTGGTAAGACTTAGTTGTTTTGCAATCCATGGTCGGGTGATCTTTGGTCATTTTTTATAAGAGAGACTTTTGACGAGAGAAATGAAAGAGTGGTGAATTGAACTATTGTGACGAGAGAGACTTTTGATAGGGTTGAAAATCGAGTCGATTTTTCATGTAAATGGTGAATTTAACCGACTTTGGTAGGTTTTGAAATTTTCAAATCGAACGACTATTAACAAAATTGAACCGATTCTACTTTATGCAAACCGTAACCGAACTGACTAAAACCAAATTAAAATCGAAATAAAACCGAACCGACGAACTATTATAAACATATTACATTATTTTACATAAAATATATATTATCGGTTCGGTTTAGTCGGTTAAAAGCACATAAAAACCGAAAACTGAACCGAGCTGAACTTAAATCGAACCGATCAGTTCGGTTTTAATCGATTCGATCGGCTTATTCAGTTTGGTTGGTTTTTTGTTCAACCCTAGCTTTTGAGCTTTTGTGGATGAGGGAATCCCACCTTTTTCTCTTCCTTGTAAGTGTGAGTGGGTGGAAAGAGAGAGATAGAGTATTGTGAGTGGGTGGGAATTAAAAAAAGAGTGATTGGTGGAAATTAAAAAGGAGAAATGGTGTGTGTGAACTTGGAGTTGAAATAATTGGGAATTAAAAAGAAGTTAACTTTGGTTTGGTCTTTTGGGTGTGTGAAAACCAAGAATTGAAACCGAACTGAATCGAATCATTTCGGTTTGATTTGATTTTTTACTATTCAATTTTTGTTCTTGTTCAGTTCGATTTTTTTTTCGGTTCGGTCGGTTTTTGGAAACCAATTAACAACCCTAATTTGATTTTCAAAAGGTAACAATTCACCCCCATCTAATCGAGATTAGCCTAATGCCAATTCATTCTTTGTGAGTATTACAACATACCTCACACTGTTAGAGTTAACTAGACAAAATGGAAGGATAGAATTTGATTGGGTGGGTATAGATCAATCTTTTAATAAATTGAATAATATGTAGAAGAATGTGTTTGTGTAGACAATGTTCTAAAAAAGTTTAGGCGGTAGGTGGTGGGTGGGTGGCGAGCAGGGGATTAGCACCCAGAGGACTAGGCATGGGCTTATGCGGTTATTTATTTACTATAATTTATAATTTATAAAAGTTAAGCATAATAGCATATAAATTATGTAAAATGTATTAAAAAAAAAAAATTTCAACTGAAAATAAATTTTTTTCAAAAACCCACCTAGTTATGGTGAGTGGAGTTTAAGAGAGAAAGAGATAGAGATTTCAAAGACTTGGAGGTTGATAGTTGCACCTCCAAAGGGCCTAAACAGCATAGGATTTGAGAAGATGAAATGATGGTGACAGTTACATGGAGGAGTGATTCTACACAGCGAGGAAATGGGCGAGGGAAGCGATGTGGCGGGGTGGGGACCGTTCACTCCGCTCGGGATGCATGCAGTTGTTTTTTGTGCGCGCATCTCGAGTGGAATGGACGGTCTCCACCCCGCCACGTCGCTTCCCTCGCCCATTTCCTCACCATTTTCCTCGACATTTAGAATTCTTCTACATGGAGGGTGAAAAGGGTTGGGAAAGAAGGCTTATTAGGGTGTTTTGGGCCTTCATTTTTTTTTTAATTTTTATGGAGATGCCTATTAGAGCTCTAAATCCAGTTTTGAAATTTGTGGTCTAGTTCGGTCTTGTCTGGTCATGAGTGTTTTTAGTTCGGTTTGGTCCTTGATCTTGGACCAAAAATTAAGACATAAACTAATCTCGGACCACTAATTTAGGGTGTTTTTAGTCCTAGATTTAACCTACATTAGGCGAAATGGTCCAAAAATTAATCTTAACCAGTCAATGACATAAACTTAACAATTCCATCAAAAAAGAGTGTTAGATTCAATTAATTTTCAAAATGAGGGCCAAAGCAAAAACTCTAATAACCATAAACTAATGAGTGTCAAACTAAAAAAAAAAAGTTATTCTACATGGTGAGGAAACGAGCGAGGGGAGGGAGGTGGTGGGGTGGGGACTGTTCACTTTCCTCGAGATGCGTGTGCAAAAAAGATTGCACACATCCCGAGAGAGGTGAACGATCCCCACCCCGCCACCTCCTTCCCCTCACTCGTTTCCTCGCCCACTTCCTCGACATTTAGAATTTATGAAAAAAAAATCCTAATTTTAATTTTTACATCTATGACCCAGTGGGTCAACAAAATAGGATTTATTGAGTCAATGCAATTGACTTTCACACTCAAAATCAAAATTGTTCTGAATACATTAAACTTTAAACCCCAATCTGACTTACTCCTAAAATATGTCCCAAAAATCGAGTACGACCCCTCCAACAATGAAGTCATCATTCCCGTAACCATGGATACCCAAACATTCATAAACGCTACGTTGCATTATCAAAGTCCACACAGAACGTTTGGCCATTCCATTTAAATCGAGCCAATCGAGCGATCCTCTGACAAACTTGGGTAAAAAGCAAAAGCAAAAGCAAAACACAACATACATAACATCTCTCTCTCTCTCTCATCTCCTGTGTTGGGTTCACAACAATCTTGAATATGAGAGAGACGAGAATGCGATGAGAAAACTAACGGGATTGCAGAAACAGATCGTGGGTCTGTACAGAGGGTTTCTAAGAGCAGCGAGAAGCAAAGCCCCCGAAGAGAGGGAGAGAATCGAAGCCTTTGTTTCGGCTGAGTTTCGCCGAAACGCCACACAAGTGGATCGCAAGAGCTTCGTCTTCATTGAGTATCTTCTCCGTCGTGGGACTATAACATCTCGAGCAACTCAATAATCCTCACATCGTTTCTTTGTCCACCACTGTTCCTATTTCGGTTCGATCAAATCCCTAATCCGTTTCTTTCTTATTGGTTGGATGAATTTGTTTGTGCAACCCTGACTTGTTAATTTTCTGAACGAAGAAACAGTTTGTTTGCTTTTTCTTCGTATTTTAGGGCATTAGGGACTCCATTTGAGTGCTCAAATTGAAAACTTGTTCATAAATGATAATTTAAATTCGGTTAATCGACCGAACCGATTTTCAAATTTGGTTCAGTAACCGAACTGAAATATGAATAGAAAGAAAATAATTTAAACCGAACCGAACTGATTATAAACGGTTTAAAATCGGTTTACGATTTTGAACCGACCGATTTATAACCGAACCGACCGATTAAATAAATATATATAAATAACTAAATAAAAAGTAGGTGTCAATACTTGATTAGTGCAACAAATGCATTGCAATACACCCTGTTGCACTAAATCACCCCATTCTCTCAAAATTTTCAATTTTGGGCTAAAATTGAGTCTATAAAAAAATTGGACCTCTAAAAAAATTGGACATGTTTTAATGAAAGTCTTTCAAATGCTTGAGCCTGAAATTTCGGTCCAACCGAACCGAACCGATCCGAAATTCGATTCAACCGAATTCATCGGTTTACAAATATAAAATTCGGTTTCGATTTGAGTTTTGGGCAAACTGAATTAAATCGGTTCGAAATCGGTTTGGGGCTCAAAACCTAACCGAACCGACATTGCCCACCCCTAGATGAATTACCCACGAATTTACCCCAATCAGCAACATCTTTATTTTCACTGTTTTTTTTAATGAAAATTGTTTATAGTAAAAGAAAAAAAGGGATTGATTTTAAGTAAACGGTTTGTGGGTAAAGCATGGAGGAGTGTTTATTGATTCATGTTTCATCTGGATCTGGATTTGGTGGGCGGAATAATCGAGACGAAGTAGTAGAAGGATATTTCACGTATTTGCTTTTGTTTGTTTGTTTTTTTTTTCTTTTATGTTTTGTTGAAAAAAAATTGTTGCTGATATGGAAAAGAGTGATTCTACGTGACGAGGAAACCAGCGAGGAAAAGGAGGTGGCGGGGTGTGAACCATTCACTCACCTCGGGATGCGCGCACCAAAAAAGTGGGCACGTATCTCGAGGAGGGTGAATGGTTCACCCCCGCCACCTCGCTGGTTTCCTCGCCCACTTCCTCGACATTTAGAATTTCTGTATGGAAAATAACACAAGCCAGCTAAGCCAATATGGCTCCTTTACCCTGTAACCCTTTGGACAAACTCTGTTTAGGTCGACTAGAAGAACTTGTATCAGAGTTGTTCCAAACAAATTTTTTACAATATTTGAACTTAATCTAGTATGCAAAAATACACAAAGCAAATGATACGAAATTAAAGAGAAAATAAATTAACACTAGATGTAACGAGGTCCACCCGTTTGGCTAGTCCTTGTTGGAAGGGCTTTGCAATGTGTTTTTGTTACTAAAATTCGCCATGAATTAGAGCATAAGGCACATTGGAAATGAGATTTTCTCTCTCGAAACCATTTCCATGACCTGACACCGTCCATTTCATCCAAATCGAACTTCAACTTCACGTGAGCATATCACTCTTCTTCTCTCAAATTAGTTGCCCAACAAAACATAGTAGCGAAAGTTTAAGCTTAGACTCATCATTATTTTACTTTTTTTATAGCTTAGAAGTGAGGTCTCAATGTTACAAATTGAAGGTTTGGAGATGAAGAGTTTTTTTTTCGCTCTTTGGGTATGAATCAAACTATTGCACACTCTGGAAGCACTCTTAGACTTGATTTAATTTTCTCTCATAAGCTCACTTGGAACTAGGGGTGGGCACGGGACGGGATGGAACGAGATATACTCATCCCTATCCTATCTCGTTCATACGGGATCGGGACGGGACGGGATCAGCGTGCTGCCTGTGACTGCCGCGAACATTATCATCATATAAGAGCGTGAAAAATAACTTTCTTATAATTAGATATAGATGTGGCATGCAAATATAAGGGTAGCCACTAAATCACCTAACAATGAAGTCGAGTGGGCTTGACTTTTAGAAAATGACATGATAAATTAGGGGTGGGCACGGGACGGGACGGGGCGAGATAGACCCATCCCTATCCCATCCCAAACGGGTTCGGGACGGGACGGAATCAGCGTGTTTCAAATTGACCTTGCAATTTCAATAACTAAAATAGATCTTCAGCAAATTGCATGTTCACAGATAATCATGCTGAAAATGAAATAATAAACCAAAATGCAATCAACTAAACATAATGTAACCTATGTCATAATAAGCACATGAAGTTGTCATTGGAATCTCTCACAGAATTTAATTTTCATGCATATCTATCCTTGCAAATGAGATGATACTAGGAACCCATTAAATTGTATTATAGGTTGAGTATCCAAAGTTTTCAATTAAATCGAATGTACCCTAGTTAAATACAATTAAACAAATTGGTCTTCAAATATGAGTTGATAGCCTAACGATATTGAGAATTTTAGATGTTAAAATGTTATATGCATCAGGAAATTTGTATGAGCATCCAAATATTGCAATTCTTAAAATAAATAAATAAATAAATAATAAATATTAATAATAAATATTGAAAAATTAGTTCGGGACGGGACGAGATTGGCGGGATTGAAAATCTTCATCTCATCCCATCCCATTCTAAATCAGGACGGGACGGGATCGGGATGAAATTATTCAATCCCATTAAGACCTGGAAAAATCGGGACTGGACGGGACAGGATCAAGATTGCGGGATAGGATGCCCACCCCTACTTGGAACCTTTGACTCTTAAAAGAGGTCGATGAGAAAATTTTCTTTATATAAATTGTCTTAAAAGGCAACAAGCTTTTTGCTCAATGGTTCTATTCAAAATGACTAGTTTGAGTTGACTTGATGTTGCTTGACTTTCTCAAGGTCGGTCAATTCATATTTTTACTAGCCTTAGCCTTTTTGCTGCCTTAACCCTTTAATCAACTTTTGTTGGCTGTGACAATGACTTTGATTGACACTTCTTGATCAATCTTGAAATCTTTGCATTAGTTTATTAATGTTGGGTGTTTTTTTATGTTCTTGAATGGTCTAATTTTCTAAATCGCTTAATACTATTGTAGACGACTTCATAATCTAGCCCATACTTATACAATTTCACTCTTCCCATGTTAATTTCATAAATTAATCAATTTTTTTTTCTTCTATTCACTCTCCCCATTTGTGAACTTATGAGAAAAACACATCAAAATCACTATACTTTCTCTCATCTTAACTCTAGCTAAATTAGATCACTGAAGTTGTTTGTCGAACTTGTATACTTGCAAAAGAAACTTGAAGCTACCATTCATAATTTTTAGTTCATAGGAAAGGTATATTAGAGTCTGGATTAAATTATACTTGAAAACATTTTGGGATTTTTAGACATACACTCCAACAATAATTTAAAATTTGACATACTTTCTTGAAAGATGAGGTTGTTAATGTGGTATCTATCTGTGTTGTCTTGTGGTGGTAGTGTTGATTTTGATTGTTGGTGTAATTGTGATTTTCCCATAAATTGTAACGACTGTTTGCATTATGAGTGATATGATGAATTGCCCAAAATCATAAATAGTTTTATTTTCTTTTTATTGATCAAACTATCTTTTAAACCATACAACCAGGAAATTGTTCTTGCAAAACAATATACCAATTGTTAGCACCCACAAAGGCAACGACCTTCAACACAATTTCCCGAATGACAACCAGAACATATTTTTTTACAGTCGACATCGGTATTACAAATCTTATGAGCGTCGGTATCTATAGGAATCCCTGTTGCGCTTATTTGAGCCATCATTGGTGGTGCACCTATACATAAAATGTGAAAGTGAGAAATAACTTAACAACATAATAAGTAAAAAATAATTAGAAGTATAAAATGAGGAATAACTTACAAGATGCAATGACCAACATAATGAGTAAAAATGTGAACTTGAGAGAAACCTTATCCATGTTTTGTTTCAAAATATATTCAAATCCACCGAAGATTAGTAGTCTTTTAAGTTTTCCTCTTTGCCAAAATGGTCAACATTTCATCTTATTTATAGAAAAGTAAAAATATTGTTATTAATTATGATTTAATAATTCTTTAGATTTGGAAATATATCTCAAGATCTTTTAATATAAAATTTATATTAGATTTGTGTGGAAAATATACTTGAAAACATTTATGATTTTTAAACATACACTACAACAATAATTTGAAATTTGACATACTCTCCTAAAGGATGAGATTGTTTGTGTGGCATACAGCCATATATGTTGTTGTGATGTTGATTTTAATTGTTGGTGTAATTATGGTATTAATAACTTTGATAATATCAAAATTTTCAAAATCGAAACCAAACCGACCATTTACAAAATTAAACCGAAAATTGAATCGATTCTACTTTATACAAACCATAACCGAACCGACTAAAACCAAAATAAAATCGAACCGATCGACTATTTTAAACATATTATATTATTTTTATATAAAATATATATTATTTATTATATATATTCGATCAGTTCAGTTTAGTCAATTAAAATCACATGGAAACTGAAAATCGAAAACCGAACCAACCACTTCGGTTTTGAATTTCTTAAAATCAAAACCGATCCGAACTTAAACCGAACCGATCAGTTCGATTTTGATCAGTTTATTCGGTTTGGTCGCTTTTTTGTTCAACTCTAGCTTTTGAGCTTTTGTGGATGAGGGAACCCCACCTCTCTCTTCCTTGTAAGTGTGAGTGGGTGGGGAAAAAAAAGAGTATCGTGAGTGGGTGGGAATTAAAAAAAGAAGTGATTGGTGGAAATTAAAAAGGGGAGAGGGTGTGTTGGAACTTGGAGTTGAAATAATTGGGAATTAAAAAGAAGTAAACTTCGGTTCGGTCTTTTGGAAACCAATTAACAATTCTAATTTGATTTTCAAAAAGTAACTATTCACCCCATCTAATCGAGATTAGCCTAGTGCCAATACATTCTTTGTGAGTATTACAACATACCTCACACCGTTAGAGTTAACTGGACAAAATGGAAGGATACAAATTTATTGGGTGGGTATAGATCAATCATTTAATAGCTTGAATAATATGTTGAAGAATGTTTTTGTGCAGACAATGTTCTAAAAAAGGCCAGGCGGCGGGCGGCGAGCAGGGAACTAGCGCCCAGAGGACTAGGCGGGGGCTTAGGTAGTTATTTATTTACTATAATTTATAATTTATAAAAGTTAAACATAATAGCATTATTAAAAAAAAGTCTTACTTTTTATTTTTCCAAACTGAAAAATAAATTTTTTTTCTTCAAAAACCCGCCTAGTTGGCTGCCTTTTGAGTGGAGTTTAAGAGAGAAAGAAATAGAGATTTCAAAGACATGGAGGTTGATAGTTGCACTTCCAAAGGGCCCAAACAACATAGGATTGAAGAAAATGAAATGACGGTGACAGCTACATGGAGGGTGAAAAGGGTTGGGGAAGAGGCCTTATTAGGGTGTTTTGGGCCTTTATATATTTTTATTTTATATGGAGATGCCTATTAGAGTTCTAAATCCAATTTTGAAATTTTTGGTTTAGTTCGGTCTTGTTTGATCATGAGTGTTTCCAGTTCGGTTCGGTCCTTGATCTTGGATATTCTGGCTAGTTAACCGGATCGACTTAGTCCTAGATTTAACCTATATTGGGTGAAATGGTTCAAAATTAATCTTGACCAGTCAATGACATAAACTTAATAATTCCATCAAAAAAAAGTATTAGACTCAGTTAATTTTCAAAACGAGAACCAAACTCTAATAACCATAAACTAATGAGTGTGAAACAAAAAAAAAAACCCTAATTTTAATTTTTACTTCTAATCATTAAATTGGTGACCCAGTGGTCACCTATAGGGTCAACAAAATAGGATTTATTTGAGTCAATGCAATTGACTTTCACACTCAAAATCATAATTGTTATGAATACATTAAGAGCGCTTCTAAATGTCGAGGAAACGGGCGAGGAAATGCGCAAGGGACGGGACGTGGCGGAGTGGGGACCGTCCACCCCGCTCAAGATGCATGCACCAAAAACAACAGCACGCATCTCGAGCGGGTCTCCACCCCACCACGTCCCGTCCCTCGCGCGTTTCCTCGCCCATTTCCTCGACATTTAGAATTCCTCATACATTAAACTTTAAACCCCAATCTGACTTACTCCTAAAATATGTCCCAAAATCCGAGTACGACCCCTCCGACAATGAAATAATCAATCCCGTAAGCATGGATACCCAAACATTCATAAACGCTACGTAGCATTATCAAAGTCCACACAGAATGTTTGGCCATTCCATTTAAATTGGGCCAATCGAGCGATCCTCTGACAAACTTGGGTAAAAAGCAAAAGCAAAACACAACATACATAACATCTCTCTCTCTCATCTCCTGTGTTGGGTTCACAATCTTGAATCTGAGAGAGACGAGAATGCGATGAGAAAACTAACGGGATTGCAGAAACAGATCGTGGGTCTGTACAGAGGGTTTCTAAGAGCAGCGAGAAGCAAAGCCCCTGAAGAGAGGGAGAGAATCGAAGCCTTTGTTTCGGCTGAGTTTCGCCGAAACGCCACACAAGTGGATCGCAAGAGCTTCGTCTTCATTGAGTATCTTCTCCGTCGTGGGACTAAACAGCTCGAGCAACTCAATAGTCCTCACATCGTTTCCTTGTCCACCACTGTTCCTGTTTCGGTTCGATCAAATCCCTAACCCGTTTCTTTCTTATTGATTGGATGAATTTGTTTCTGCAACCCTGACTTGTTAATTTTCTGAATGAAGAAACAGTCTGTTTGCTTTTTCTTCATATTTTGTGGTACTGTGTAACAATAATTGCAAAATTCGATAGAAAACACAGAATTTGATTGCATTCATTAGCGTGATGAAATATTTACCATTTTATTATTATATATTGAGTATTTACTATTGGTGGATCAATCTAAAATGAGTACGTTTAGGCAGCCAGGTTTGGCAGTCATTTTTTGGTCAGGCCTGAGTTTTTTTTACATTTTTACTTCTTCTTTTAAAATACAATCACAAACATCGTTTATAAAAGGGGTAAAAGTATAAAAAGTTCAAAACCTGACAAAAAAATGGTTGTCAACCCTGATTGCCTAGAATTGTTGGTTTAAAATACCCAATTCCAAAGCCTACCAGGTGATGAGCTACAAGGTTAAGAGAGAAAAATTCTAGAGAGTCAGGCCCCTAGCGCAAGGACAACGTCAGGGAGGCTCTGTGTGTGTGTTTGTGTTTGATTGGTGGATTATGAGGATTTCTAGGATGATGGAGGGTATTGAGGCTCTCTAGAGCATGCCTGACTTGGCTTTCTAGATCGACTGAGAGAGAAATTTTTTATAGAGCCAGACCCCTAGCGTCAGGGAGGCTTTGTGTGTGTGTGTGTGTGTGTTTGTGTTCGATTGTGGATTATGAGGATCTCTGTGATGATGGAAAGTATTGTGGCTCTCTGGCGCAGGCCTGACTCTCTAGACCGACTAGTTAAGAGAAGGGTAAGTCTAGCCAGCCAGGTTTAGTATTTACTTTTGGGCTAAGTTTTAGTTTTTTACACTTTTTATCCCTTCTTCTTGAAACACAATCACAAACACCATCTATAAAAGGAAAAAAATGTAAAAAAATCAAAACTTGGCCCAAAAGTGACTGGCTATAATTGTTGTAAAGTAAGTCTAGACAACCATTTTTTAATCGGGTTTAGAATATTTTTACATTATTACTCATTCTCTTTAAAACACAACCACAAACATCATTTATAGAAGGGTAGAGTGTAAAAACCACACAACCTGGCCAAAAAATGGCTGCCTAGAATTGTTGATTGTTGTAAGAGAAATAGTTGTTGTTGTGTTGCCCAATAATTCTAGGGAGCCACTTTTGGACCAAATTTTAGTTTTTTCACACTTCTACCCCTTCTATATATTGTGTTTGTATTTTAAAAAAGATGGGTAAAAAGTGTAAAAAAATAAATAAATCAAAACTTGGCTAAAAAATGGCTCCTTAAACTTACTCTATGTTGCCCAATATTTACATTCCAAAGAAAGCGAAAGGAAGTTGTTAAGTTAGTGATGGAAAACCTAGACCAATAAAAAGGTTCCAAAATAGACTTCATAAAGTCAACAAATGAACTCATTTCTAATGGAAGTATGGAACTTAACCAAATATTAGACTTTCACTATTTTAAGGGTTTGTTTATAATATTATAAATAATTGGAGGCTTCAAATGAATTATGTTATGAGCTTAAGTATAATTAATCAATATTTGAGAGTGGTTGGTTTTTATTGTAAAAAGTATAGAATGTGATGGGCAAAATGAGAAATCTAAAAGTTAGATGTAAGAGCCTATTTATAATTTATAGATAATTGAGAGTTGTAAATAAATTATGTTAAGGTCTTAAGTATAATTAAACAATGTTTAAGAGGGGACTTAAAATAAGTTATATATAGGCTTAGCTATAATTATATTATGTTTGGGAGGGGATGATTTAAATATAAATATATCTAAGTTGGGAGGGCAAAATGGGAAGAAGGGAGAGTCAGAGAGGGTTGGCTTGGGATTTCACATTATTATGTGAGGGTGTTATCGAAAATCTAAAATATGGATGGATTTGCATAATCATTGTTCCTCTGCCCAATTTGTGTTATAGGTGTAAGATGAAATCCTTAAAACACTCTCGCTCTTCTCCATTGCTACACGGCTATATCAACTTTTATGCTGCTTGTACGAGAAACAATCTTCACAAATCTCGACAAATTTTGATCCCCTCATGGTGATGGCGCTCACTTACGAGCGACCCTAAACTCACCAAATAAGATAACTTCGAGGCTGTTGAAAACATTTAGATAGCTTCGGTGTTGTCTAAAAATTTCATGACTAAACTTGTGAAATATGTTTGGAAGATTCTTATTCATGATTAAAACACAAATTACAGCAAAACAAATGTCCAAAATCATTTTTTCAATGGTAGAATAGATATACTAGAAAATAGGATTAACAATTTAGTCAATAAAGGAATGATCAGAGATTAGAAATTGGCACATTAGGGACAAAAAATAATTTAATTGCTTGTTTAGGACCTAATCGGTTTTCATTTACACTTAAAGGACACTAGATACCCGTGACAAAATGAAAAATATACATTTAAGCTAAATCTTGAGGAAAATAAAAAAAAAATCACATCAATGTTTCATCCCATTTTGACATGTGTGCCTCGACACATGCATTAAAATGTGAAAAATGTCGATTTTTATATCATAATCACAAAGCAAGCAAGGGCCCACCTTGGGCGCAACACAAGCTGGTCGAGTCGACAAACACCCATTGTCCAAAACCACACGAAAGGGTGGTCCTTAAACATCCCAAAAAATCGTTATCAAGATATTAAATGTCGCAAACCAAAAATACATATCTTGAGGAACAATGTAAAAATAGACTGAAAGCTAGTGTTAATCCATAATTGTCCTAATATTTCAGCTCAAATGAATTAACAAACCATTTTAAATAATAACTCAGTGGATCCTAAATGGATAGTCAAAATGATTTTTATTCCTAAACTGCCAATGCCTTATTTGATATTTGAAGAAGACAATAATAAGCAAATATCAACACAATACATGGATTAAAATCACAAACTTTCTTGGGTTAACAAATCATGATGGGGGATTGTTGGTGGTCATTTCTTATGAATCTTATTTGGGGTTATAACTCATATTTATGATTCTTCTTTCTTGCAACTCTTAAGAGATCAACAATTCATGTTTTAGGGCATCAGGAACTCCATTTGAGAGCTCAAATCGAAATCTTGTTTATAGATGAATTACCCACCAATTGCCCCAGTCAACACCACCTTTACTTTCATTGTTTTTTGTTATGAAAATTGTTTATAGTAGAAGAAAAGGGATGATTTTAAGTAAACGGTTTGTGCGTGAGGCGTGGAGGAGTGTTTATCGGCTCGTGTTTCATTTGGTGAGTGGAATGATGGACACAAAGTCGTAGAAGGATATTTCACGTATTTCCTTTTGTTGAAAAAATTTTGTTGCTGACGATGAAAATAACACAACCCAACCCAACCCAGCCAATAGGGTTCCTCAACCCTGTGACCCTTTGGACAAACTCTGTTTAGGTTGACCAAAAGAACTTGGTCTACCAGATTTGTTCCCAACGAAGTTTTTACAATCTTTGAATTTAATCTTAGACCTGATTTAATTTTCTTTTGTAAGCTCACTTGAATCCTTTGACTCTTAAAAGAAGTCAATGATAAAATTTTCTTTATACAAATTTGTCTTAAAGACAGCAAACTTTTTGCTCAATGGTTTTATGCAAATTGACTAGTTTGACTTTTTTAAGGTTGGTCAATTCATATTTTTACTAACCTTAGCCTTTTTCTTGCCTTAACCCTTTGGTCGAATTGACTTGGACTTTTTTGTTTCTTCTTCACTCGAGATTTGTCTTCTTGACTTCGGTCTTCAATCAACTTTTGTTGACTTTGACCAACACTTATTGATCAATCTTGATATATTTGCATTGGTTTATTAATATTAAGTCTTTTTTATGTTCTTGAATAATCTAATTTTCTAAATCGCTTAATACCACTGTAGACGGCTTCATAATCTAGCCGCATACTTATACAATTTCACTCTTCCCATGTTAATTTTATAAATTAATCAACTACATTTTTTTCTATACACTCTCCCCCTTTGTGAACTTATGAGAAAAACACATCAAAATCACTCTTACATTCTCTCATCTTCACTCTAGCTAAATTAGATCACTAAAGTTGCTTGTCGAACTTGTATACTTGCAAAAGAAACTTGAAGTTACCATTCATAATTTTTAGTTCATAGGAAAGGTATACTAGAGTCTTGAGGAAATTATACTTGAAAACGTTTTGGGATTTTAGACATACACTCCAACAATAATTTGAAATTTGACATAGTCTACTAAAAGATGAGGTTGTTTGTGACGTATCTATGTTGTTGTTGGTGGGTAGTGTTGATTTTGATTGTTTGGATTATGAGTGATACGATGAATGTTGAATTTTTATTATTATTCTTTTTTTTATAGTTTGCCACAGGGCTAAAAGATTAGTTGTTGTCTTGGCGAACACTTGGTTAGCTGGTAGGTTGTTAGATTGCTCTTGTCTCTATATGAAATCGAATAAGATCTCTCGTGGTTGATTGGTACAAAGGCCCATTCGAGAGGAAGGAGTGAGACAAACTTCAATGGAGACAAACTTCAATGGACACATGGCTAAAAAGAAATGTAAAATTTATCTAAGTAGTTATTTTAAAAATTAATTGAGTGCATGTGGTCTCAATGGACAAACTTCAATGGACACATAAGGTATAAATTTATCTAGTGGTTATTTCAAAAAAATAATTGAATGTGCTCTCATTTTACTTGTGGTGACCTGTCAGTGTTGCTACTTTAAAAATAATGTGATTATTTGACACATTTCTTAGAAGATCCACTTGCAATGGTAAATAAATAAACAAAAACCCCAATTAATGATCTCTATGACCATCAAAAGGTCCTTGAAACCCTCCATTATCCTTTTTCTTCTTCTTCCTACATCACTCCAACTCAGTTAAAATCGTGAATCAATTGGTTCATATAAACTCACCCAAATATGGATCAAATCAGCACAAATCCGCAAATCAATTTCCTTTCAAAACCCTAAGCTCCTTAATCTTAAACAAACCATGGAAAAAGGGATCATAGTGCACAAGATCAAGATTTTCACTTCCTTATTCCTTTATCTCAGTAGAATAAAGTCAACGATACATGTGATACATGGAAGTGGGATCAAAATGAGAGACAAAGGTGTGCGAGAGTGGAGTCATCGGTGTGAAGTAGATAAGAAGTAAGGTGCATGATTTTGGGTTCTTTTATGTTTTTAATTGCGTGCGAAATTTCCCTTGTAAGCTTTTGTAATTAATGAAAATAGATCGTGCGACTAACACCAACAAATGTTTGCATTGTTCATTAGGTGGATCGTGCTTTAGAGTGTAGCAGATATATTGTGTAATAATACATCAATTGAATATTTAGTTTTCAAATGCATTTTTCTCTCCAATAGATCAACAAAATTTAGGGTAAATTCGATGCGAGTTCCTTGTACTAATATGATAAATGCCTTTAGTCAATTTTATAAAATTAATTTGATCTTGGTTCCTCGACGTCAATGGACCATCTAGTCAACAATCATCTTGTCCAAGTGTTTCTCACGAAGGCTTGGCAATGGGTCTGGTATGGTTTGGTTGTGTCAACAGGGTGGCAGGTTAGAGGGCCTAACCTGAACTCAACCTGTTTTAGTTAATTGCGTCAAAAACCTCAACCGTAACCTAACCCGTTTATTAGTTACGAGATTGAGATGACGCGATATTTCTTGACTTTATAGCCTTTTCATACTTGTTTAATGAACTTATTAGAGAAAATTAACAACAATACAGCATATTCGAAATAGTGTGATCAACTATATACAATGCATGTTCTAGTTTTCCAAAATACACCTCGAGCTTAACCAGAGACGAACCCCATGCTATGGCTAGAGTAAACTCTTCGAATTTGTTTTTAATACGCTCATATGTTAAGTTTATACATTTTCTAGCAAAGTATTGTGTATACTTATCAAATCAAAGGACAAGATGTCTCCAACTTCAATTAAGATAAATCAAATACGGCTACTTCGATTGTCAATATGTATAGTTAAGCTTAGGGGCGTACCTCAACATTTTTATTAGGGTGGGGTAGATGCCTACTTTTCAAATAATATAATTGCTCTCCCAATAACTTGCAACTAATAAAGTTTTCTTGGAAACACTTTGAAGTTCTTTTTTCTTTGGAATTACTTTTGAAAATAAACTTAGGGGGGTGTTTGAGTTAGACGTCTAACATTTTATTAAGAGGAAACCTCTTACTAGAGTAAAATGTCTTATTTAGATTTTTATTAGCTTTGATGATATGTAAAGACAACCTCTAACTAGAGATGGTAGCCAAACATTTTTTTAATAACTAGACATTACATAATATCTGATTCAGAGGTGTAAACAAACACCCTTTTAATTTTAAACTTGTTTTGGTCCACCTTCCCAATAATAACTTTGATAATATCATTTAAGTTTTGGAAGATTCTTAATCATGATTAAAACACAAATTACTTCAAAACAAATTTCCAAAATCATTTTCAATGGTAGAGCAGATATACTAGAGAATAGAATTAACAAGTTAGTCAATGATAGGATTAGAAATTGGCACGTTAGGGACAAAAACAATTTTAATTGTTCGTTTAGGACCTACTCGATTTTCATTTATACTTAAGGACACTAGATACACATGATTAAATGAAAAATATATCATTTAAGTTTCATTTGAGCTGAAATTTGAAGGAAAATTAAAATTCACATCAATGTTTTAGCCCATTTCGCGACATATGTGCCTTAAGATATGCATTAAAATGTGAAAAGTTTGATTTTTATATCATAATCACGAAGCGGGTGAGGGCTCACCCGCGTCCTAGCTGGCCGAGTCGGGCAAATGTCCATTGTCCAAAACCATCTGAAACCCCCAATCAAGATATTTAATATCGTGAACCTAAAATACTTATCTCGAGGAATAATAAAAAAATGGACTGAAACTTTGACAAGTTTATAGTGTTAATCCGTAATTTTTTCTGAAATTTCAACACAAACGGATTAACAAACCATTTTAAATAATAACTTAGTGGGTCCTAAATGGATAGTCAAAATGATTTTTTGTTCCTAAACTATCAATGCCTCATTTGATATTTAAAGAAGACAATAATGAACAAAGATCAACACAACACATGGATTAAAGTCAAAAACTTTCTTAGGTTTCTTATGAATCGAATTTTGGGTTCTAACTCATATTTATAATTCTTTTTTCTTACAACTCTTAAAAGACAAACAATTCGTGTTTTAGGGCATCAGGGACTCCATTTGAGTGCTCAAATTGAAAACTTGTTTATAGATGGATTACCCACGAATTTGCCCCAATAAACACCATCTTTATTTTCACTGTTTTTTTTAATGAAAATTGTTTATAGTAGAAGAAAAAAAAGGGATTGATTTTAAGTAAACGGTTTGTGGGTAAAGCATGGAGGAGTGTTTATTGATTCATGTTTCATCTGGATCTGGATTTGGTGGGCGGAATGATGGAGACGAAGTAGTAAAAGGATATTTCACGTATTTGCTTTTGTTTGTTTGTTTGTTTGTTTGTTTTTTTTTCTTTTATGTTTTGTTGAAAAAAAATTGTTGCTGATATGGAAAATAACACAAGCCAGCTAAGCCAATATGGTTCCTCTACCCTGTAACCCTTTGGACAAACTCTGTTTAGGTCGACTAGAAGAACTTGTTGTATCAGAGTTGTTCCAAACAAATTTTTTACAATATTTGAACTTAATCTAGTATGCAAAAATACACAAAGCAAATGATACGAAATTAAAGAGAAAATAAATTAACACAAGATGTAACGAGGTCCACCCGTTTGGCTAGTCCTTGTTGGAAGGGCTTTGCAATGTGTTTTTGTTACTAAAATTCACCATGAATTAGAGCATAAGGCACATTGAAAATGAGATTTCCTCTCTCGAAACCATTTCCATGACCTGACACCGTCCATTTCATCCAAATCGAACTTCAACTTCACGTGAGCATATCACTCTTCTTCTCTCAAATTAGTTGCCCAACGAAACATAGTAGCGAAAGTTTAAGCTTAGACTCATCATTATTTTACTTTTTTTATAGCTTAGAAGTGAGGTCTCAATGTTACAAATTGAAGGTTTGGAGATGAAGAGTTTTTTTTTTCGCTCTTTGGGTATGAATCAAACTATTGCACACTCTGGAAGCACTCTTAGACTTGATTTAATTTTCTCTCATAAGCTCACTTGGAACTAGGGGTGGGCACGGGACGGGATGGAACGAGATATACTCATCCCTATCCCATCCCGTTCATACGGGATCGGGACGGGACGGGATCAGCGTGCTGTCTGTGACTGCCGCGAACATTATCATCATATAAGAGCGTGAAAAATAACTTTCTTATAATTAGATATATATGTGGCATGCAAATATAAGGGTAGCCACTAAATCCCCTAACAATGAAGTCGAGTGGGCTTGACTTTTAGAAAATGACATGATAAATTAGGGGTGGGCACGGGACGGGATGGGGCGAGATAGACCCATCCCGTTCATACGGGATCGGGACGGGACGGGATGAGATAAACCCCATCCCGACCTCGTCCCATCCCAAACGGGTTCGGGACGGGACGGAACGGAATCAGCGTGTTTCAAATTGACCATGCAATTTCAATAACTAAAATAGATCTTCAGCAAATTGCATGTTCACACATAACCATGCTGAAAATGAAATAATAAACCAAAATGCAATCAACTAAATATAATGTAACCTATGTCATAATAAGTACATGAAGTTGTCATTGGAATCTCTCACAGAATTTAATTTTCATGCATATCTATCCTTGCAAATGAGATGATACTAGGAACCCATTAAATTGTATTATAGGTTGAGTATCCAAAGTTTTCAATTAAATCGAATGTACCCTAGTTAAATACAATTAAACAAATTGGTCTTCAAATATGAGTTGATAGCCTAACGACATTGAGAATTTTAGATGCTAAAATGTTATATGCATCAGGGAATTTGTATGAGCATCCAAATATTGCAATTCTTAAAATAAATAAATAAATAATAAATATTGAAAAATTAGTTCGGGGCGGGACGAGATTGGCGGGATTGAAAAATTTCATCTCATCCCATCCCATTCTAGATCAGGACGGGACGGGATCGGGATGAAATTATTCAATCCCATTAAGACCTGAAAAAATCGGGACTGGACAGGACAGGATCAGGATCGTGGGATGGGATGCCCACCCCTACTTGGAACCTTTGACTCTTTAAAGAGGTCGATGAGAAAATTTTCTTTATATAAATTGTCTTAAAAGGCAACAAGCTTTTTGTTCAATGGTTCTATTCAAAATGACTAGTTTGAGTTGACTTGATGTTGTTTGACTTTCTCAAGGCCGGTCAATTCATATTTTTACTAGCCTTAGCCTTTTTGCTGCCTTAACCCTTTAATCAACTTTTGTTGACTGTGACAATGACTTTGATTGACACTTCTTGATCAATCTTGAAATCTTTGCATTAGTTTATTAATGTTGGGTGTTTTTTTATGTTCTTGAATGGTCTAATTTTCTAAATCGCTTAATACTATTGTAGACGACTTCATAATCTAGCCCATACTTATACAATTTCACTCTTCCCATGTTAATTTCATAAATTAATCAATTTTTTCTTCTTCTATTCACTCTCCCCATTTGTGAACTTATGAGAAAAACACATCAAAATCACTATTACTTTCTCTCATCTTAACTCTAGCTAAATTAGATCACTGAAGTTGTTTGTCGAACTTGTATACTTGCAAAAGAAACTTGAAGCTACCATTCATAACTTTTAGTTCATAGGAAAGGTATATTAGAGTCTGGATTAAATTATACTTGAAAACATTTTGGGATTTTTAGACATACACTCCAACAATAATTTAAAATTTGACATACTTTCTTGAAAGATGAGGTTGTTAATGTGGTATCTATCTGTGTTGTTATGTGGTGGTAGTGTTGATTTTGATTGTTGGTGTAATTGTGATTTTCCCATAAATTGTAACGACTGTTTGCATTATGAGTGATATGATGAATTGCCCAAAATCATAAATAGTTTTATTTTTCTTTTTATTGATCAAACTATCTTTTAAACCATACAACCAGGAAATTGTTCTTGCAAAACAATATACCAATTGTTAGCACCCACAAAGGCAACGACCTTCAACACAATTTCCCGAATGACAACCAGAACATATTTTTTACAGTCGACATCAGTATTACAAATCTTATGAGCGTCGGTATCTATAGGAATCCCTGTTGCGCTTATTTGAGCCATCATTGGTGGTACATCTATACATAAAATGTGAAAGTGAGAAATAACTTAACAACATAATAAGAAAAAAATAATTAGAAGTATAAAATGAGGAATAACTTACAAGCTGCAATGACCAACATAATGAGTAAAAATGTGAACTTGAGAGAAACCTTATCCATGTTTTGTTTCAAAATATATTCAAATCCACCGAAGACTAGTAGTCTTTTAAGTTTTCCTCTTTGTAAAAAATGGTCAAATTTTCATCTTATTTATAGAAAAGTAAAAAATATTGTTATTAATTATGATTTCATTATTTTTTAGATTTGGAAATATATCTCAAGATCTTTTAATATAAAATTTTATTAGATTTGTGTGGAAAATATACTTGAAAACATTTTAGGATTTTTAAACATACACTACAACAATAATTTGAAATTTGACATACTCTCCTAAAGGATGAGGTTGTTTGTGTGGCAACTATATATGTTGTTGTTGTGGTGTTGATTTTAATTGTTGGTGTAATTGTAATTTTCCCATAAATTTTACAAACTGTTTGCATTATGAGTGAAATGATGAATGTTGAATTTTTATTATTTTTCTTCTTTTTAATGTGGTCCTTTATAGCTTGCCTAAAAGAAGAGTTGTTGTCTTAGTAAACACTTGGTCAGCTAGTAGGTTATTAGATTGCTTCAGTATCCATATGAAATCAAAGACATCTCTCATGGTTGATTGGTATAAAGGCCCCATTAGAGAGGAAGGAGTGAGACAAACTTCATTGGATATAACAGTGCGACTAACACCAACAGATGATTGCATTGTTCATTAGGTAGATCGTGTTTTAAAGAGTAGTAGATATAAATTGTGTAATAATACATCAACTGAATATTTGTTTTTCAAATGAATTTTTCTCTTTAATAAGATCAATAAAATTTAGGATAGATTTGATGCAAGTCCCTTATACTAATATGATAAATGTTTTTAGTCCCTTTTATAAATTTAATTTGATCTTGGTTATTCGGCATCAATTGACCATCCAGTCAACACTCGTCTTGTTCATGTGCTTTTCACAAAGGCTTGGCAATGGGTCAGGTTGGGTTTAGCACGTGCTAGCAGGGTGGCAGGTTAGAAGGCTTAACCTGAACTCAACCGTTTTATTTTATTGCATAAAAAATTTCAACCCTAACCCAATATGACCCATTTACTGGTTACGAGATTGAGATGACGCAATATGTACTGACTTTATGGCTTTTCATACTTGTTTAATGAACTTAATTATTAGAGAAATTTAACAACAATACAACACATCAGAAATAGTGTGATCAACCATATACAATGCATGTTTTAATTCTCCAAAATAAACCTTAAGCTTAACTAAAGACAAACCCGTGTGGGGACGACCCCATGTTGTAGCTAGGGTAACCTCTTCAAAACTTGTGTTTTATACACTAAAACATATATTAAGCTTAATATTCAAGCTGAGTATTGTGTGTACTTATCAAAGGACAAAATGTTTCCAACTTCAACTGAGATAAATCAAATATGACCACTATGATTGTCAATATGTATAGTTAAGGTCAGGGGCATACCTCTAAATTTTTCATAGGGTGGAGTAGAAGACTACTATAAAGCGTATGCCTAATAAAGTTTGATTTTGATATATATATATATAAGAAACAACTATCGGGGGCCTCGCTACACATGCGTGTGAATTCAAGTTTTTTATTTTATTTTATTTACTATTTCATTAGTTTTTTTTAGAGAAATTGAAAAAACTTTGTTCAATTTTTTCAACTAATAGAATTTATTAAATGATAAAATTAAATAAGTTGGTGGAACGATTATGTTCTATCTGTCTCAACAAAAAACTATTCTAATAACAATAACTTTATTTTATGGCTTTTAAATAGTTTTTTTTTTAAAGTTTAATCCAACTACTCCCTAAAAATCTACTCTTTTTACATAAATCTTGAACACCATGAAATATACTAAATAGAAATGTTGAGCAAAATTAAATAACTAATACGAAGAAAAAGTGTTCCACTGTCGATAACCCTAATTCGATTTATAAAAACATAACACGTGTTTACGTTTTACGCTTGTGTATTGTTGGATGCTTCAGAATAATCGTAAAATGAGATCAAGGAAAGAAGGCTACACAATTATCTTAGGAAACTATATAATTATGCCCATGAATACATTGCCCAAAATCAAATAATTTTATTCTTCTTTTAATTGATCAAACTATCCTTTAAACCATACAACCAGGAAATTGTTCTTGCAAAACAATATACCAATTGTTAGCACCCACAAAGGCAACGACCACCAACACAATTTCCCGAATGACAACCAGAACATATTTTTTTACAGTCAACATCGGTCTTACAAATCTTACGAGCGTCAGTATCTACAGGAATCCTTGTTGCGCTTATTTGAGCCATCATTGATGGTACACCTATACATAATTTTTACAGTTAAGATTTATCATTCAAATTACACTTAAACCGAAAAAAAAAACTTAGAAGTATAAAATGAGGAATAACTTACCCGCTGCAATGACCAACATAATAAGTAAAAATGTGAACTTGAAAGAAACCTTATCCATTTTTTGTTTCAAAATATATTCAAATCCACCGAAGATTAGTAGTCTTTTAAATTTTCCTCTCAATATGGTCAAAATTTCATCTTATTTATAGAAAACTAAAAAATATTGTTATTAGTTATGATTTAATTATCTTTAGATTTGGGGATATATCTTAGGATCTTTTAATATAAAATTTATATTAGAGTCATGAGGAAAATATAATTTTTAATTAGAGTCATCTTTCACTACAACTATAATTTGAAATTTGACATATTGTCCTGAAAGATGAGGTTGTTTGTGTGGTATCTGTGTTGTTGTTGTGGTGGTAGCATTGATTTTGATTGTTGTTATCCCATAAATTGTACAGGTTGTTTGCAGTATGATTGATGATACATCAAGCAGTCCTCTGATCATGACCGCACATGTGGCAAAAATCGTCCATCACGAGGAACAAACACCTCATACAGTCACACTAAATGTGGATCACAAACCCTGTTATAAAAGCCCAAAAAGGAAAAACCGATCCACATGGTTCCAAGTTAATGCCAGAAAAAGGATTTCGGTTATAGTTTTCCTTGTGACGGTTCTGGACGAGGTGGTACTTTTGATATTTCGGCTTTGGACGCATTTGATTTGGCAGTTTTCTGGATGTTAAATACTATTTTTTTGGTTACTTTTTATTGGCATTGGAAGCACATCACATTGTGGCAGGACCCATTTTCACAGTTTAATGAATCCTCTACTTATTTGGTGGGATGGTTAAGAAATTACCTATGGTTAAACTCTTTACAACTTATCAATGGATATAACCCCATGTGGCTTTCCGCCAGCCTTAGCTATTGGGATTAAAGCCCAAGAGAGACATTACGAAGAGACAAGTCATGGCAGGAATCACTTCCTCAATGACGCATCTCAATGAAGGAGGAGACCGTTATGAGAAACATCTCCCTTCATCACGCCCTTCCTTATGTCATGCACATAATTAATTACTCACATTATATAAAAGGTAAAGGAGGGATTCACGAAATAGGTATGCAAACATAACATAACTATACTCTGTCCTAGTTCATTCTTTCCCACAGTTAGCTGACTTAAACATTGGAGTGTCTTCGGCCACCAAACAGTTTGTTCAATCACTCTTTGTTTTATTGGTAGTTTCTTTAGCATGAATTAGTAACAAAAAAGATTTAGTGCAAATGGAACCCCCTACAAATTCTTAGCTTAGCTACAATCAAGACAATCCTTCTACTGGTTAAACCCAATTACCAAGCGGACACGTCCCAAATCCAGCATTGGGAGAATCGGTTGTACAAAATAGTGAATTTCCACCACAAAAATATGGTGGCCCAACAAGCCTATGCTTTCAGGGGAATGATGATAGATCCTCTTGAGGATCAACTTTTGGCCCAGATGGCTCATCTAACTAAAATAGTAAAAAAACTTGCACAAGAATGTGTTCTACCTGTTGAACATGTTAGAATGTCACTCCAGCAAAATTTCGCTAACCATGCTCAAGAGAACTAAGAAGCTCCTGTAGAGCTTTGAAGGAAGTAAGCCTAAAGATGATGGATCTCATAATGGTGGAGTTCCTCCCCAGATCCATTCAGGATTGGGGTCATAGATCCCAATATGTTGTATGAGTTGGCTAGGCCAACCTTATCTGACACAATCATGAAGACTCCACTGCCAAAAAAGTTCACTCCGTCAAAGTTCGAAACTTACGAGGGCACCACTGATCTATCAGACCATCTGTGTCACTTCCACCATATGATAGCGCTGAAAGAAAGCACATTGTCCAGCATGTGTAGAACCTTTCCGACTAGCCTCACGTCCACAACGATGAATTGGTTCAACAAGCTTCCACCTAGATCAATAAATTCTTTCCAAGCATTGACTACGAGCTTCATCACAAGATTCATCGGCAGTCAACAGATCAGAAAGGGTCCTCATTATTTGCTTCACATCAAGCAAATATCCGATGAGACTCTCAGGGATTATGTTACACGTTTCACTGATGAGCTAACCATGATCGATGGATGTAGCAATGACATAATTGTGACCACTTTTACCCCTGGACCCAAGGGAGGACAATTTTACAATTCCCTAAACCTGGAGCCTTCGAGGAGCATGATGACCTTTGTTGTGGGCTTAACTGGCCTAAATAAATAGGCCAATTTGACCCACTTGTAATAATCGCAAGTGCACGGTGTCTAACTAGTAGACAACGACAAGTACAGATCGATCCCACGAGGAAGGTGGATTAAATTGAATTTAATAATTTAATTAAACTAATTTGGAGGAAAATGGGGTTACAATGTTTTTAAAACTAAACTAAAAAAATATTAAAAATAAAATAAAATAAAATATGGATGTGTGGGGTTTTGTGGGGCTTGGACTCACCAATGAGTTAGCAAAAATATTTAAATCTAAGTTACTGAAATTATAAACAAGAAGCTTTAGGGATGAGAATCCCTTGCTTGCATCGATGATGTGATCGTTAAGAGCAATTGAATTTTAAAATCCAATGTTACAATTAACTTCAGCATAAATTATAGACTCCTAGAATTAAGTGTCTTGTTATGGCACACTCAATCACAAGTCTAATTTATTAAGTTTCAACTCCTAGCATTGAGTGTCTTATTACGGCACACTCAATCACAAATCTAACTTAATAATTTTTAGCACATGCTTTGAATATTGATAAAATGTGAATCTAACTACCAAACATATCAATTTTTAATCGAACATGAAAGGTGAAAGCAATTTATCAAATTTCTGAAATAAAATTGTAATTAACAATTAAGCATTTAAGTCAGTCAAATAAATTAAAATGAATTATGCAACCCTTTTGGTTTGTCGCAAACTCGATGTGGTGGTACTTAGTAGATCAGCAGGTGGTCCGAACACAAATCTCAAGAAAAATAACTGCAAATGCTCTGTGACTGCTCAGAGAGAAGCTAGGGGTGCCAATAACAGAACTGTTTGAAAAACAGTTATTTCCCTCCACTCGCGCGTTCCTCTGGTCGTCGCCTCCAGCGAGCAGCGCCGCTCGTTGCGCCTCGTTTCCGCTCCTTGCAAGCTCCTTCGTCCTCCAACCGGTTTTGGAACCTGCAAAAGAGAGAGGGATGGAAGAACAGAGAGAGAGATGCGATGAGAACACACAAAAAAACAGAGAGAGGGATGCGAACACTGCCCTATTTCCGCTCCTCTGTATCGTGGTGGTTGTGTTGGCGGCTCACGTTGCTATGAGGTGGTTGTGTTGCTGAAGAAGAAGAACAGGCAGAGAGCGAGATGGGAGAGAGGACGAGAACGGGTGACTGAAATAGGCGATGCTCCCTGTTTCTGCTGCACAGTTGCTCGGTGGTGGCTACTGTTCGGGCTACTGGTGGCGAAGAGAGGGAGACAGGAAGGAGACTGAGATGAAAAGATGGCGGTGATGGGGAAACTCGGTGGTGTGGATGGTCTGTCTGGCTCTGTCGTGAGGTGGAAATTTGATGTGAAACAGGGTTGTCACACCCCTATTTCACGGTGGTGGTGGTGCTCGGGTGATGGTGGTGGCGGCTGTGGTTGTTGGGTGGTGGCGGAGAGACAGATAGTGGATGGAGTGGTGATGGTGATGAGAATCACTGTGTGAGGAAGAGGGTTTGATTTTCTGTAAAGTTTTCATTTCCCTTCTCTTCCTCCCCATTTCTCACTATTTTCTCTTGTATTTATAAAGAATGAACAAAATGAATAGAGATGAGATAAAGGGATGATTCATGGAGTGAATCAAAGTAAAATCAAGGGATAATTGGGAGAATATTCTTTAGGTTGGATTGAGCTTGGCAATGGGTTTGGGTTTATGGGTTAGGTTTTGGGTTTAAGAGTTTGATTTTGGGTTTGATTTTGAGTTTAAGTTATGAGCTTAGGCTAGTCTCACCTCCACTTTCTCTGAAGTCGCCATCTGGGATTGTTCAATTCATTTTTCTTCGATTTCTTCATTATTGCTCCAAATTCTACAAAAATTCAAAAATTAATCTAAAATAAGATAAAAACAAGGATTAACAAAAATATAATAAAAGGTAATAATGTTATAATTATGTGATTATCAACCTTGCTGAAAAGTGCTAAAAAAATACATCACTATTGAGAAGATGTGGGCCGCCAAGAAGAAAAATGAGTTCGATAAAAGTCTTTCCCAATGAATAGGAAAATAAGATAAGAGAGAAGACAGGATGATAGACCGTGGGAGGACAACGATCAATTCAAAAGGCATCGGATTAACAGCAGGTCCGAATTTGGCAAATAAGAACTCAAAAAGCTACAGTCCGAAATAGCCAAGCATGAATTGTCGACCCGATCGGTTAACACAAAGTAAAAATTATCCACTTCTCTAAAAACGAATCTGACAACTATCCTGAAGTCCATGGCAAAGGTGAGGACGTCAAATGGCCACTCAAACTAAGGGAAGATTCGTCCGGACAAGGTAAGAACAAATATTATTCTTTCCACAAAGACCACAAATATGATATTAAATAATGCTACAACTTGAAGAATGAAATCGAGTACTGGATCCAGAAAGGACAACTAAGTGAATTCGTTGGACTAAAAGAAAGACAATCCAGAGGAAAGGAAAATGTGGACCCTGTTGCGTGACCAGAGGATTAATCAATGGTGGATATACACGGTAGCGAGCTGCCTTGTTGAGGAGAGGAGAGAGAGTAGAAAGCGAGGAAAGGTGGTGACGGTGGAACAAAGGAGGTTGTGGTGTGATGTAGTAAAGTGGTGGTGATGTACACAGTAGCGAGCTGCCTTGTTGAAGAAAAAAGAGGACACAGAAACAAAGAAGGGCAATGAAAGTGACAACAAGACCGAGAAGAAAACCTTCTTTTCTTCTTCCATTTCCATCGACATCTCCAAACGACCTTCCAGATCTCACAAAATCCCCTAATACCCATCTCTGAATTCAGTCAGATCTGATCAACCATGTCGCACAACGACACAGTACCCCTTCACCCATCATCCCAATCAGACATCGATGAGATTGAAAACCTGATCAACGCAAGTGTTCAGTCTGGTCAAACTTCAGTGCTCCCAGCCAGACCTCCAAGTCCCCCAAGAGCTTCAATTCCAGTCTCTTCATCCCCTTTCATCAATTCCAACATCCCACCAACCACTTATCAAAAGCCCCCCTCTTATGCTTCTCCTCCTGCTGTTCCTGCTCCACCCCCATTGCCACCATTGAATTCCAATTCCAATTCCAACAACATTTCATCCACTGGGTTTGGTTCTCCACCCAATACTCTCACTGAGCCTGTTTGGGATACTATCAAGAGAGACTTGTCTAGGATTGTCAGTAATTTGAAGCTTGTTGTGTTTCCCAATCCGTATCGCGAAGACCCCGGAAAGGCTTTGAGAGATTGGGATCTTTGGGGGCCCTTTTTCTTTATTGTCTTCCTCGGTCTTACTTTGTCTTGGTCAGCATCCGTGAAGAAGGTAAGTTACTGACTTACTTGTCTTTTTTATTTGGGTTTCTCATGTTTTCTAGTTTTACATTGTTGTTCAGACACATTTCTTTGCTACGATAGAATTCAGTTATTATACATATAGCACAGCATTTGTTAGAGGAGGAAAAAGTTGCCAATTCTATAAGAATTGGTTATGATGTTTGAAAAAATTGTGGATCAAATGTTATTTTGTTCATGCTTTGAATTACTTGCCATTTGTTATGCTAGGAATTTATTTCGAGGATAAGAATGGTATGATATACTTTTACATGTGTGTGTATACATGTTATGGTATGTTTTGATTGTTCCATATGGAACATTTGGAAGAGCATGTGAAAGATCAGCAAAAATTGACTAGAGTGTGCCTTTAGGAGAATCACTTGTATCTTTGCTCCATAAATACTTTCATGTTTCTTGTTCTCTGAAGGTTCAAGTTACCTTTTTCCCAGAATGGAATATTGTGGCATCAATTAGGTGTTAATATTGTCAGTAGATTTGGTTTGGGGGAGAATGAATTTTATTAGTCAGTTTTGTATTTGTTTTTGCATCATCACATGTCTTGATTGGTGGGTGTCCTCTTGGTTCGCACCTCCCATTGAAGTGACCATGCTGCCAAGTTGGTGACTGTGGACCCCCACATTCCCTAATGAGAGAGAATCACACTTCCATATTGAATGGGCACAAGAAAAAGAGATTGTCCACAGATTCCTGCAAACGGTTAAGCTTTTTAGGGGATCGGCAGATATTTATTATTTTTATTTATTTATTTTTATAATCAATAAAACAAGTAGGCAAATCGTGTTAATTAAGATAGGGAGGATTGGCGAGTGAAAAACTCGCCAGACCAAAAGAGTTAGGACAAACTTAATGGCCTTGCATACTATGCAAAAAAAAAAAAAAAAATTCTACCAATGCGATTGCACAAGTGGAGGATGTCAATAATTCTAATGCGTTAGAAAATTTTGGAAGATGTCGCTGGATTTGTTGTTAAAGACTATCATTCCGCTCTTTCCATTAAACCTGTAAAGTTGCAATGGGCTCTCCCATATTCATTTGGCCTTCCCCGACAATCAAGAAGTATTTTTCCATGGTTAAGCCATTATTGGAGGTCTGGCAAAGGGGCTGGAGTTCTACCACATTAAGATATCAAAATATTCCAGTCCTCTTCAGACACATCACAATCGATGATTAAATGTGGATGTGGATAAGGTTATTCCAACACATAAAACAATGATTGGGAATTACTAGGCATCTTTTAGCCAAATTATCAATGGTGAGAACTTTACCACAAGCAATAAATCGTAGGAAAGGAAGTTTGCTCAAGGAGCAGCTTGATTTTCCAGACAGTAGGACTAGAAAATCTGATAGCTGAAACTTTGGTTTTATGCAACCCAACCATGTAGTGGCCGTAATATTAAGTTTTTATCCTCCAGTTGCCAAACATCTTCACTTTTATCAAGGATAATCCAAATGAACAGCTCAATAAACCCAAAAGCTTTGGAACTTCTGGTAATCAAGCCTTTGTAGTGAGTTTTCCTTAGTAACAAGGTTACTGGGAGTATGATTTAGGATCTTCATCTTAGAAGAGCTACCCTGTCAACAAAATGAATTTATGGTACTTTCTCATGTGTTGGATAGTGTACTTTGAGGAGATGAGGATGATAGATGGGTGTGGAAGAAGGATAGAGGAAAAGGCTTATCAGGTTTTTTTTTTGTTTTTTTTTTCTTCTTCTGTTTTGTAGTTTGGCGAGGAATCATATGTGTTGGTGCTTTACACAATTTTTCAGTGAAGCTGGTGAGGAAGAAAGGCATGCCTTTGAGAGTAACTTTCTTTATATGGGCAACAGTATGGAACAAAATCCCTTCCAAGGTGGAATTGGCTCATAGAGGGATTGATATAGATTTTATGTGTACGTTGTGCAATTCGAAGGAGAAGACCACAAGTCATCTTTTCTATTCATTGAGGTTTGGTCAACAAGTTATGAATGCTTTTTAGGTATTTTTGGCTTATCTTGGGTTATGCCAGCTTTGATATAAGAACTCTTGAGGAGTTGGAAGAAAACCGAGTCACCTTACCATGAGAGAAAGGATATTACCGGATGTACTTCCATTTGTGTTTTGTTGGGCAATCTAGAATGAAAGGAACTATAGAATCTTTTGGGATAAGGCGTTGGATGATGGAGCCATTGTGATGGAAGTGGTTAGCACTCTTTGGGGTTGGGATTCTGATCATCCATCATTCAAAGGGTTGTCTTTTGAGTCGTTGTTTGCGGACTGGGATAACATTCTTTTAGGATCTTAAAAATTTTTCCTTTAAAAAAAGATATTGGGTCCATTAAATCCCTGGTTGTAGATAGAGCAACATCAGCCAGGTTGTGCATAGTTATCCTGTAAATGTTATTGGATTCGGTTTTCAGATGGCTCTTGGAGATCCAAATATCATTTCTTTGTTGAGTTATTTTTGCATGATGTAATTGGGAATGAGGCAGCTTAAGGAAAGATTCTTGTGGCTATTCTAGGTGTCTTCAAGGAATTGGGTTCGGTCTCAAAGTTTGGCAAAAATATTGAAGGGGATGGGGCGTGGAATATATGCACCCTAGGAGAAACTTGTTTCAGTAGGAGGAAGTGGAAGCTCTTCCATTGTTTGTATTACTTCAAGTGTTAGCCTTGAAGGAAGATAATGATGAATAGAATGGAATGGGAGGACAATAAAGGATTTAATGTCAAATCCCTTTTGCCAAATTGATGGAAAGAAAGGTTCCTGACGAATCCTGATTAGTTTTCCTTTCTCTTTCGTTAGGAACAAACTAATACTCCCTTAGAGTGTGCTTTTTTTGTATGGCAATGCTTTTGGGATCGTTTGCCAACTAGAAATATCATTATGCATAGAGTTTTGGGCATTGAGGGATATTGTGTGGATTTGATCTTTTGGATAAATCTTGTGCTCACCTTCTCTGCAATGCTTGCTCGCCTCAAGGATGAGGGTTTCCTTTCTTGACAAGTTTGATATTCGGTTGGTGATTCTGAGATCCATCTCAAGTCTGATGTGTGTCTGGGTGTGGAAGGTTGCCCCGATACAGAGCAGGAAGACTTGTGAAGTACTGAAGCCAACTCCTTATGAAATTTGTTGGGCACTTTGGAAGGATAGAAGGAACAATGGCGGAAGAGGGGAAGCTATGTATGGATTGTCTCGTCTTTGTATGGCATTGGGCTTCCACTAGAAGTACTCTTTTGGGGCTGTCTTTGAAAGGCTCTGGGATAATTGGGATGCTATATTGTTTTCTCACTGAATCCTCTTTAGTGGGATTGTAAACTTGTATAATTTTTTCAATAGAATGAAATTATTTGTTTTGATTTTCAAACCATGGACTGATTGAATTATTTGACGCATGAATCAACCAAACTCCTCCAAGGTGTCTCCCTGCCACTATGTTCTGCCAAAGAGCATTTTTCTCAACACTGAATCTCCCTAACCATTTAAACAACATAGCCTTGTTTAAAATCTTTAAGGGTTTGGAATACCCAGCCGATCCTTCAATTTGACAAGATGGAATTTTGTTCGACTCTTCTGAGGTACCCCAAAAGAAATCCCTAGATATATCTTCCTTCGAGTTTTCATTCTTAAGGATTTGAATTTCAACTAGCATGTAGGATTGATCTATAGTCTAATGAGATTATTAATGCTCGCTTTCGGCCTTGCAGCACTGTGTATTATTTATATACATTGGCATATTAGAATGATATAACTGGGATTAGGAGTTAGTGAAAAGAACATTTTTCTGATGTTATGTGTAGTTGGATATGTTGTATTAAAGTATTCCATTGGGATAACACCAATCCATCATTTAAGTGTACATAGATTCTTGTATTGAACTATTTGGGTGGAAATGATAGGTTGAGGATATCATTCTCTCCCCGAGTAAAAGTCAGGTCTAGTTAGGACGAGCATCCTAATTGATGTACCTTATTTATTACATTTTCTCAATTTGCATTTTGTTTTCTTCAAATATTCTAAACAATGACAAAAACTCATTCTTGATTCCCTATAGGAAGAGCTAGGGGTGGGCATCCCATCCCGCGATCCCGATCCCGTACCAGTCCCATCCTGTCTCGATTTTTTTCGGGTCCTTTTGAAATTGATCAAACTCATTCTGATCCTGTCCCGAATTTATTTATTTCATATTTATTATTATTAATATTAATCAAACTACTTTCTAAAGGAAAGTTTAGGATGTGTTGAAATTAAATCAAAACATCTAGAAAAGTTACTTGCTTGATTTGATACTCTTCGTTTAGATATAAACTTCAATTTGAAAATTTTAGGTCAAATTGAACCCATGAAAATTTATGCTTTTCACATTTTAGATTGGTTATATAACAATTATTCTTGTAGATAAATAAAAATAAATGAGGGTTTGTTTTAGTTTTACTCTAGGATGCACTGACTCTCCGGAAAACCCCCGTATCACGAGTCAAATACGTGTCGGACACGGATTCGCGTCCGACACGCGCTGGATACGTATTTGACTCGGGGTCAACGGTCAAAATTAGTTGAATGGGTCCGGACACGGTCCAGACTCGGCCAAATTAGTCAAAATTCGTTGACTTCAAAAATGCAAATATATTGCCCGATTCTTCCTCTCCCACAGATCACTGAAAAAACCAAACCCTAACCCTAAATCGAATAAATCAGATTTTTTTTTGATCGATCGATCCTTCCTCCCACAAACCCTATCCTCTTCGATCGATCCTTTCCCCATTTTTCAAACCCAACTTACAGAGAGAAAAGAGGGGAGAAAAGAGGGTTGAACCAGAGATTGATAGATCTGTCGATCGACAGAAGGAGGGAGAGATCTGTCCAGATCTGTGATCGACAGAGAGGGATCGATCGTCGATCGATCGACAGGGAGAGATCTTCGATGGATGGAGCTAGAGAGAGAGGGAGAGATCGATCGACAGGGAGAAATCGATCGACAGATCTGAGTTTTTTTGGTTGTTCTTCTTGTTCTTCTTCTTCTCACCGGAGGTTTGAGAGATGGCGAAGATCCAAGGCTCCAGGGTGTTTCAGATGCTGCTAATGAATGGGTTTGGTCATCCATTTCTTCCCCCACATTTGTTGTTGTTCTTCTTCTTCTTCTCTTCTTCTCGTCTTCTTCTTTATTTGGTTTGGGGATGGGCGAGAATGGGAGAGGGACAGAGGATGAGATTTTATTTGAGGGTGAGATTTTATTTGATATGGTGGTGGGTTGGTTTTAGTATATCAGATTTTGAATGGGTTTGTTTTGTTTGAGCAGGTGAGTATCAATCTTGACATAAATATAGTCAAAGTCTCCTAAATTGAAAGCATGCATGAAATTGAAATACTTTAAATACCTCATATTTGAGCTTGCACCTATGGGCATGAGACTAAAAAAGAAACTAAAACTGGTTTTAGGCCAAGTAACTGGAATGTTTAATAGTATTATTAATTTATTTATGATTTTATGTTCTTATGAATTACAAAAAATATATATTAAAAAATTAAGTTTGACCGTGTCGCCGAGTCCTATTTTTTTTAAAATTGTCGAGTCGCAGTGTCGTATCCATGTCCGAGTCCGTGTCCGAGTTCAAGTCCGTGCATCCTTGGTTTTATTCTATGAGTTATATGAATTATTGGTTAGTGTATCATTCAAATGATGCTTAACATAAAAAATTATAAATTCGTTGGACTATAAATTTTATAAAACATTTAATGTTGTTATGATGAAAGTTATATGTACATAAATTTGGTATTATTGGTGTTTGAGCAATGTGAGATGAAACTCTTTTGTTACTCTTTATCGGAGGACTATTTAGTACATGCTCATCTCGTCTCGTCCTAAAGCCGTTTGGGATGGGACGAGGTCGAGATGACGTCTATCCCGTCCTGATCTCGAACAAACGGGATGGGATAGGGATGAGGTCCATCCTGTCCCGTGCCCACCCCTATGAAGAGCTTAATGGATTTTTGGTATTATATATTATTAATTGATAAGGTTCATTTTCTCAAGAAAGTCATGAAAACTACCTAGATTTGACAGCCCACGTCATAAAAAATAAATTTGATGAGTTTTAGTTTCTCAGAAGCACCAAGTGGGAATCTCCTGATTACTCAACCCTCTTCACAGCAGCCGATCCCTCGTAAACTCATTGTCATCTGTATTACAATAATTATGCTACTTTTGGGAATGGATATCAGGAACAACCTGTTGGATTCATCGCGCAACGTCTGAACTGAGCACCACTTTTCAATTGTCATTCACTAATTCCACCCTCCTTCCATCACCGACTTTGAACGAAGTATGTTTTAAGTTCAAATTTGAGATGTGTTTTAAGTTCAAATTTGAGATCCATAATGTATCTCCACGTGGCACACCCTTAATCAGGAGCCTGCAGCCCCAACAACCTGCTGGCCAAAGATAATGATTTTGCAATTCGTGATACATTGAAGCTGCTGAATGCAAGGGACTTCCTCGACTCGGAAGATGGTCGATTTGTGGAAATTAATATTGGGGCTAGACACAGCTTCAAGCCAAGCAAGACAGACTTGGTGCACTTTACCTTCTCAATACTTAGGCACAGCTGTTCCCTCTTCAGTCACTTTGAAACCAGAAATTAGATTTGAAGTTTGCTCACCAGTTGATCTTTGAAGCATGAAGGAGAAAAGTAGAGGAGTAAGTATATCCTTGCTGGATACCTTTACAGTCTTTGGAGAATCCGCAAAGAGAATCGTTGATATTTATGAAAAGGATGATGTTCTCAGTTTAGCAGATATTCACACACCATTTCTGGATATAGTTGATGAAGGATCAACTTGTTAAGTTGAAAGGCAAATTCGAAGAGTAACCATGGCTTACTTGATTTCAGCCTAGCATCTATCAACTTGTTGGCTATTAAGGGAGTTGAAGCCCAAAAACTACAACCACTTGAAAGGATACAAGATTTGTCTTTCAAATCTAGAGTTTGAAAGATTTATGTTTCATTTGTTTGATTATTCTGCTGCAAAAATACCATCTATGGAACCATGGCATAGTTGAGTGTGGGTTTTATCTTAAATAGAAAATTAAATAATGATGAAAATGTTCTATCTTCTCCAATTATTAAAAATTAAATAGAAAATTTCTAAAACTATATATTTAAATAATGATGAAAATGTTAAAATGGGGAATGTGGTTGGAGTGATGAAGAAATAGGGGATCCCTAAAATTAGCTTTTGGTTAAAATGGGGGATGGTTTTTAGCTTTTACCCTTAGAGATGCTCTTAGATGACAAATCACTTGTTATTAAATTGTATATTTCATTTGTTTGTGCACAGTTTCCCAATCTTGTAAAATTGGTTACCATATAGTATGGAAAGTAGTGATGACTGATGAGACGGAAATGATGAGAGGGAAGATAGAGCTTGTGACCTTCCACCACAAGTTTTTTTTTTCCCTGAAGTCGGACACCCACAGTTTAAATTTTTATTTAATAAAAGCAATTACATTTTTAGCAACATTTCTACGCGACTTATTTTCCCTTTCAGAAAATTGGCATTCCTGTTAGCTACCAACCTGGAACTGTAGCATCTGATCAAATTTTTGTTGGGATGGGTTAGTCTTTGCAACTAGTTCTGAGTTATTTATGGTATGGTTCTACCATTCTCGGTGGTAAGAGGTTCCTTTCTTAGAATGGCATCCAATTTATTTACGATAACATGTAAAGAGTGGCGCTTCTGGTATTGCTTTTCTTCCTCTGAGGCCATGAGAAACCTGGAGGATGTAGTATGACCGATTGTTTGCTTTTCATTTTGCTGTTAAAATTTGAACATTTTTGACTTTGCACACTTGACCATTCTAATTGATATAGGATCTGGTGGTCTCTCGACTTCATTGACTAGTGTTTCTGCTATTGATTGTTTTTCATGCTAGAGATCTTGAATAATAAAAAGTCGTGGCTGATGTTTTTATTTTGATCATCTTTCAGTCGGAGGTTTTTGCTGTTGCTTTTGCACTCCTTGCAGCTGGTGCCATAATTCTAACATTGAATGTACTACTCTTGGTAAGCAACTTTCACCCTGTTTTTACATTCTGGTATTCATGGTCAGCCCTAAAAACATTGACGCCCTAGGCAAAAATCGAGGGGCCTTATAATTGTCATTTATCTTTTAAGCGATTGGAATAAAAAACCTAGTGTTACACAACCAGCCTTTAAATTTTTTTGGTAGCAATCGTATTTTAGAAAAATTGAAGATATTAAATTTGAATAAAAGGATAAATAAAAACAAATAGTCTTTCCTTATGCGATGTAAGTTGTAACGCAAAAATACTTCTCTGAGTTTCTTCTTCCTCATTTTACAGGTTTTGTTAAATACCAATGTCTGATCAAATATACTTCTATTTATAAAAAAAAAAGTAAAAAAAATAAAAATAAAAGAAAGAACAAAAGTAAGCAAAAAAAATTTCTTCAATTTTACCCTTTTCCGGAAAGTGAAAATTGGATCCAATAATAAGGACTGAAGGAGAAAATATGGTTTCCTTCTATTCGATATTGGAACTCTTAGCTTATGAGGCCCTTTCGAGAGTAAAACTGTTGAAACTTGTTCTCTGTTGGAATCTTTCAATTTTGGGTTATTTTGACCTTAGTCACCATTATAGACGCCAAATTAGTAATCAGTCCCCTTTTCAATTTTATATTAGTAATTGGTCCCCATTTTGACAGAATTCATCCATGGGCTGTTAACTATTGTATGTGTATTGGGCGTGCCTCAACCGATGATGATTTTTTCCTCGCAAAACGCACGAGTGAAAGAAAAAAGTAAATGTTTATCTTCTTCATATCTAACACTAACACCATCATTACCCCTTCCTCAAAATCCCCTCGTTTCTTCTCATCTTTTTTCTCCTAGTCTTCTCCTCTCGTTCTGTACATGATGACCTCACTTTACGAATGCCAATTCTGATGAAATCCTTACCTTCAGATCCATGCAACATAATTGAATGCAAGTTATGTGTGTCTAAAAAATAAGGAATCAAACAAGAAAAATGATTGGATACATCTGAGAAAAATCCCATCAACGCAGTTTCATATTGAGGTAGCAAGAAAAGGTCTTAAAGACACAATATGAGGAACCTGAGTAATTATGTGTTGGTGGTGATTAAGTGAAAACCATGTAAGAGAAGTCAAACAATTATTTCTTAGGGTTTTAGCATAAATTAACAATGAATTGCCACACGAGAGATATGATTTGGGATCTCGCATCGTTGGTACCCTCATTAGCCTGCCATGATTTCTACAACTGGAATATTAGGAAGAAAATACTCTGATCTGCTCGAGGAAGCAACTCTGGAATCTCCATATGAACTTGAAACAATCTATATCCAGTGATTAAAAATCTGGTTAAAATAATCATTAAGGAGGAAGAAAAAACGAACTGGAAAGAGGGGTGACTGATGGACAGAGACACAGTCACACATTAGCTATGATGGCAACCGGGTATGGGAAGACAACGAGTTCGTAGCTTACTTTTCATTCAGATTTTCTTGTGGTTTATTTTGAGGATGAGTTTTTGATATTATGGAGTCATTCGGTATGAAGGGCAAAGTTGTCATAGAATTATGCACTTGCACTTTAGGGGCAACATTTAACTTTGGATGAACAGATTCTGTCAAAGTGATGAGTGATGACTAATATCAATTTAAAAAGCGGACTAATTGCTAATTAGACATTAATAATGAATTAATGATGACTGTGAGGACAAAATGGCCCTTAAATTTTGATGAAATATGGGGTCCTCATATGATGAGGCACGAGGCAGTTTAACTTTTCTTAAGGTAGGGCACACACTGCTGGTGATCTAAGTTTGCTGTGATTTAGTTGTTGTAGATCAATTATTAGAAAACTGGATGATCTTTGACCGCACGAACCAATTGTTTCTTTATTGCATGGTGAGATCTTGAGTGCACTTTTGTCACTGAATCAACCTGATAGTCAGGTAAATTGGTTTCATGCAGTCAGGTTAGTGATTGGACTCCATATCAGTATCTGAAATATAAAAAATAAAATTGCATCATGTTTGACCTATGGGATTTTTTGTTTTTTCAGTAGATCCTTTTCCCAACAAAGGATGCAACTGCATATCTGCTTTTATGAAACAGGTGAATTACATGTTTTGTGGTTCATTGTCAGGGTGGACACATAATCTTCTTCCAAAGTCTGAGCCTTCTAGGCTATTGCTTGTTTCCTTTGGACATCGGAGCCTTGATCTGCATGCTGAAAGACAGTGTGATAATAAAGATGATTGTGGTGTCTGTGACTTTGGCGTGGAGTTCGTGGGCTGCATATCCTTTCATGAGTTCAGCTGTCAACCCCAGGAGGAAAGCCCTTGCACTCTATCCCGTATTCCTTATGTACATCTCAGTTGGTTTTCTGATCATTGCCATCAATTAAGGGATTAATAGAGTGGATACTGGTCTTGTCAGAAATTGGAGCACAAAAGTGAGAAGTGGGTACGGGCATTTCATGTGCAAGTATTTTACCTATTGTAAATGATATCTTGATTTGTTTGTAATTTTGACCTACTATTTGGAATCTGATTTGATTTTTTTTTTTTTTTTATTTAGTTGTATAAGCTGGTAAAACTCGTAAGGATAAAATTAGAAATTAGAAATGAAAGAATTAGGAGATACTTAGGTGTAACGTCCATAGAGGAAAAAATTAGAGAAAGACGTTTAACTTGGTTTGGTCATGTGCGGAGGAGACCAAGTATGGCGCCAATTAGAAAATGTTTAGATTGACAAGTTAATGGAGAGTGTAGACGGAGGGGACGACCGTTGAAAACTTGGATGAAGATGGTGAATGACGATATCATTAAGCTTGGATTAGGTGAGAAAATGTGGGAAAATTGCATTGCTTGGAGAACCAAAATTCATGTAGTCGACCTCGAAAATCTCGGGAATGGGCTTTGATGATGATGATGATGATGATGAGTTGTATAAGCTGGTCTTTACATGAACTGTATCCTATGGTTTGCAATACTCCTACAAAGAAAGAGTTTTGGCTTCACTGTCATTGTGCACTATGTTATAGAACAGACTTGCTTTTGCTTTCAGTTCTATTAAGATGCGTATTATATGTCAAAGGTGCGATGATTCAGTGATTGAGCAGTGACGGATGGTAAAGTTATACTACAAAAAAAAAGAAAAAAAAGATGCATGTTATACTACAATTTATCTTTATAGTGTTATTTACTCTAGGAATGGGTGTGGAATCATCAGTGCTGTTTGAAGCCAAAGGCAGCCTAGTTAGATCTACTCAATAGTCTGGCCTTGTACTCTATCTACCTGTGCTATCTTTTTTCTTTGGTTGATAAGTACTTATAATAGAAAACTAATACTATCAATTAAAGGCTTCCATGCCTGATTTCCATTAGAGCTCTCTAACCCATTAACACTGCTAGAAGCTCAGCTACTCCAAAAGGCTATCAATGAAGTGTAGCTGGTGTCATTTCACTATTAAAAGTGCAAGTGGGAACAACTTGTACAGAAATGAGTCCTAAAAATTCACAATAACCATTGGCTGAAACTTTTTGACACCATCAGATCTGCTGAAGCATACCACCATCCTTTTCTAATTGCTGAAGCACTGCCATCCCTCACCTTCTCCTAACATCATCTCTTCATAGGAACATCAACAGACGGAGTAGTACCACCCCGCCACCCTACCACCTTGCCTTGCCATCACCGATCACACTACCTCTCCTCTCTTCAAAATTCAAAATCGAAGTGGTCGGTTCAGTTTTCGATTTCTATGTGATTTTAACCGACCAAACCGAACCGACCTAATATATATAATAAATAATATAATATATTTAAAATAGTCGGTCGGTTCGATTTTATTTTGGTTTTGATTCGATTTTAGTCGGTTCAGTTCGATTACAGTTTGTATAAATTAAAATCGGTTCAGTTTCGGATCGATTTTGTTAATGGTCGGTTCGGTTTCGGTTTGAAAATTTTAAAACCGTCATCACCGACGGTTCGGTTTTCAACCTTAACAACATGGGCCAACACTCAATATCCAAAACATCTTAAGTGACGGTTCTTAAACACCCACAAAGATTGTTTATCATGATATTTAATAGTGCACACCTAAACAAGTTTCTTGATAAACGATGTCAAAATTTGCTGAAATTTTCACGAGTTGTTTCTAGAGTTAATGCGTGATTTTAATAAACAATTTTGTTTAGTTTGGTAGGTCCATATAACTAAATGAAAGTAAAAATTGTTGTTGTCCCCAGCCCACCTAGGGACATTGAAACATGAAATTATCAAAAGGTGTCTTGACGGAGATGATTTAAGAATTCAAGGTACACCAAGCCCAAAGCCCCCGAGATTTGCAACATCAAAGGTTGGGGCAGCCACAAGATTTTAGAAGCTAGGCATGTGCATCCGGATCCTAAGCCTCATGGCCTCCTAAAATAGGGTTGGCAATCCAAAGAGTTATGAAGGTCCAAGAGTTATGAAGTTGCTTTCAAACACTAACAATCCATATTTCAGGCTCTCATATGGATGCGTTATGTATGTCACCCTATTAGATCATTGCTAAAAGGAAATCTTTTATTGGATTTTTTTTCTTGGAAGAAATGCCAAATGTCACATTCCAAAATGATTATCATTCTTGGTAAATCAAAATTAGAGGTTCATAGGCGCACCTTATTGTTTCAATATCTGATAGAAAGGCTTAACAGCCTCCCTAAGGACAACTTAGTAAGTTGCCTAACGCCTTCTCTAACCTGTTAAACATACTGTTATCAATGGAATTGAAAGTGAAAAAACTGAAAAAAAAAAATTGGTGAGCACTGGTCTTTATAACCAAATTAATTCGAAAGTATCTTTGCATATAGAGTGCTAGAGTCTTTTAAAAGACGAGACAAATTCTGACAAGTTTCTTAACAAATCTTACTACATAACAATACCAGAACCTAACTAAACCACCACCAGATTTAGATCTCTTCTGAGCCGTTAGTCATGGAAGCAACAAACTGAATGTGCCAAAACAGTGTGTTCCGCATAAAAAGAAAAACTGTGAAACCTTTACAGCTGAGTAGTTTAGGGTCATAAACCAAAAAGCAGGACAAACGGGCCTTCATGCTCATCATGGTGCATTAGCAGGAACAACCTCCAGACTGTGGTTGCGATTGTGATGAATTTGCATTGCTCGACTTCAAATTCACATCCACCATATCTTCTTGCTTTGTTGAAGAAAGTGTCTCCATTCCAGGCAATGCAGCTGCTATTTTTCGGAAGAGTGCCTGGATAAATTAAAAAAATTAACAGGAACATGAAGGAATGTTATGTCACTAGTAGAGAATAGAGTGGCATGCATTACCCGACTCTACCTGATGGTTTTAAATCCAACGTACCACCATAAACGAGAGAATATGAGGATACTGTTCAGGTCTAGCAAAAGAAAAAGAAAAAGAAGTTCACAAAAAGCTTAGGGTATGTTTCTTTCCATCGATAAAACGCAACCCAGCTCAAGGAATTTTCCAAGTATGATCATCACCAAGCTTAAGTTTAACACGACATAAAATCATGTTCTCAAGTTTTCCTTAAGTATGGAATGCCATCTGCAAACTCACTCTCTTCCATTCCTATATCCTCCTATTTACTTTCTCTCTTCCATTCCCATCTTTCCCTCAATTCATGGACTTAAATACCAAATGACAAGGGTAGTTCAATTGAACAGTTAGATCTAGAAGGTTGGGCTCAATTAAACCCATAATGAGTTATCTCGTTCGGTGTTTGTGGGTTCACTAAAAACCAAGTAGTCCCAACAAAACAAAAAACTCAAGAAAATGTTGAAATTCAAACTCATAATATACCTTGATATTGAAGCCAGCTTTGGCACTAGTCTCAATGAACATGACATTGAGGTCACGAGCTTTAGCTTCCCCTTCCTCGATAGACACTTGCCTGTTGCACCATCCATGTGAGATTTCACGTGCAACTCAAAATAGCACTGAATATTAATGAAATAGTTTGATATGACAGTAGCTTTCATCAAGTGATGACAGAAGTACAACACATTTAATCTAAGCATGCCTACATGCAACATTTTCTTTTCCAAGTGAAATCCCCAGGAATGGATGTGAAGGTTCAAAAGAAACAACTAACCAAAAGTTTAATTGAGTACTTGAATAAATACAGAAATGAGCCTCCAAAATCAATATCCTTCTATTTTGACATGTACATGAAATGTGCATGTTACATAGTCTTCTCATGCTTCCATGGGTAACTGTCTTTGAGACAGCAAAGACAATGTTGTTCAGACATCTTACTTCTAAATACATTTTACAATAAGACTTCAAGTACTAGATAGTAGATAATAGCACTCATTTCTCTAAAAGAAATGCACCAAGTAGTTACTATTATCTACTATCTAGTACTTGAAGTCTTATTGTAAAACAAGGTTTAGCACAACAAGGTTTCTAACTAGGAGGGGAAGAAAACTAAGCAGCAGCAGTTTTGCCTAGGGCCTAACACATCCTAGGTATGCATAGGGCTAGGGAGCCATTCACCCGACCATGCAAAAGGGAATCAACCATATAAGCAGTAAAAGTGAGACCCCACACTTGGGACATGCCTTTGACTTCATAGTTCACCTTCAGTGTTGCACCAACTCTTCCACGTACACTCCCCGCATTGAACACATTTCAGTATTCTTGTATTCTTTTCCGACGACACTCTTGTGCTACACTTCATTTTTTGCAACTTGATGTATGCAGGCACATATAAATATAAAATTTGACGTACATAGCCTAATACTTCTCATCATTGTTTGTAATTTTCACATTAGGCATATAGCACTAGAGTAGGTTATTTACATCATAGTATTCATAATTTCTTGTTCTATAAAATTTTCATGATTAACAATACCCCCATGTCCCCTAATCTTTTTATAAATTCCTGTGTCCAACAACTCTCACCCACGTTTGAATCCAATTCATGTACGCAGACAGATTTGTGCAGCCTAATTCACCTTTGATAGCATAGTGCTAAATGTGTTCCATAATGTGCTGATATCTTGTCAAAAATCACTTCCTTGTCATCAGTGAAGGCTAAAAATCAGCTAATGTGAAATTTCTAAGTGCATTTCTTTTAGAACGATATGGAATTATGCCTGGTATTTGAAGACCGCATATGGTAGGATTAAACAAATAAAACAAAGATCCCACCATTGAGTTCCATCAAGATGACAAATGGCAAAGATGAGCTCATTTGACATTGCAGTTTTACTCAACCTATCATTAACTAACACACTTCATAAAGGGCCATAATGGTATTTGATGATCTTTATCATAAGATAATGTTCTATTTGAAACTTTAACATAAGCTAAATGTCTAAAGGTAAGAAGCTGTGCTAAATACTGTACCGTGTATATGGCCGATATCAGCGCTCATAACCACTGCATTAGAATACAAATTTTCAGAATGAATCAAATTTTAGTCAGAATGACATCACCCTAGAAATCACTCCCGTGTATGCACATTGAATGTGGTTGTGTAATTAATATTGAAAACAGTCAACTATGCTTCGACTTACAAACAACTTCTGAACTGGCTAATCAAGCTACATTTTAAAAATGATCTTCATCGCAATAAGAACATCCTCAAATATCAGTTGACTCATCTCCGTGCAATGGTTATGAGTCAAATCAAGTCAAAATTTTGTGAATTCATTCACTCCATCATTCCCCCCTTACGTCTACACCATATATTGTTGGTTATCCAATAACTTAAACATGTGTTTATTGGCCACTTTGTTATAGTTTTCCTACCAACTGAATCTCTGACTCCTAAGGAATAGTTCTCCTTTTAGAACCTCCGAATGTCCCTAAAAATGCACAAGTATTGGACACGAGATAGGCGTTAACATTCCACTTTCTTGTAATTATGATTTGTTCAATAAAAATATATACTTGCTGACATCAGTACTGCAAGTAATCTCATCTCTTTCTTCTTTTTTCCTTGAGAGTTCAAAGGAATATCGTTTAATTAATTTCAAAGAGAACATAACCAAATGCAATCACCCACAATCTCTCTAAAGCCAGTAAGCCACACCCAGTAACTTATTACTTGCGGATGCCCAATGCCACACAAAAACTAAACAAGCCATAAGATTTTTCAATCCCCCAACCCCATTTCCAAAGATTTTTCAATCATAAGATTTTCCCCCAAACCCATTTCCAAAGAAAGAAACAACAGGATTTTCAAATGAGTGATCTGCCCATTCATCCACCGGATGTGTACCTTTTGAAGGGGCAGTGTTCTTTTTCCACTACTACCCCTTCTATTTCTTATCAACGCAATAAGACATAGTGGCAACAACAACAACAAATAATCTAATTTTTTTTTATGCTGATTAAAATTTTAAAAAATAATAATAATAACAATAATCTATTGTATTTTTTTGTTTTTATGCTGATTAAAATTTTAAAAAATAATAAAACTTGGAGAACACTTAGCCAACTATGGAAAAGACACCTGGCATTGTTCAGCGAACATGGGATAGAGACGTGGATCCAATCCCGGCTTACATCAGTAGTTCCTTCCTCACTTATATATAACAAAAGGTGGCACGCTTGTGTTCTTAATTCAAATTAATTCCGAGTTTAGTTAGACATTAAAATGTATCAGTACCCGATGCTCGAAACTTCTCCAAGTGTCCTGATAGGTTGTCTGATATCCAAAGTGGGGAAAGTAATATTATGGTGAAAATTGGTTTAGTAGCCTTCTTCCCCAGCATCAAAACTTAAAAATTTACAAAATGAGAGGTGTGTATATGATATATGCAGGTGATACAAATAGATTAGTAATTTGTACATTGCTTTGAAACGTCAATTTGGGATAGTGACTAATAACACGATCAAGTCAATATTTTGTTTAGAGAATTTTTTTTAAGAGACAAAAAAATGCATAAGGTGAATAATAAACTGAAAACTAAGAGCCAATGGTGTTATGGTCGAGTCGTTAGGGCTGTGTGAGTTTATCCCCCACGTCCTAGGTTCGAGACCCGCCGGCGGCATGGTTACTTTCTTATGGTGTTGACCTATAGGTCGCACCTTGTTGATAGCTTATGGGATCTCCTATAAAAACCCAGCTCGCTTTCCAAAAAAAAAAAACTGAAAACTAAGAAAAACTCTACGAAAAGTCTCGATGTTACCTTTTGTCCACAAGGTCTGTCTTATTCCCAACAAGTACAATGATGACATCACTACCACGTTCAGTACGGACCTCCTCAATCCACTTTGAAGTGTTTAGGAAAGACTGACGGCCTAAGCCACATTGAAGTAGTCAGCAAACAATCATGGGGCGTGAAAACAAAAAACATAATCCACTCAACTCAAGTAAATTCAATGCTCTTATAAATTATTGTACAAAACAAAGTAAATTTGGTCATAAATTGATTAAACAATATTACAGCCTTGGAAGAGCTGTAGGAAAAGCAAAAGATGGTAAGTGCATAAACAACAATGTAAGAGTTGGAAAATATTATTTTACATACTTGCAACATCGTAGACAATCACGGCAACAGAGGAATCCCTGATGTAGCTAGGGATGAGACTCCTGAATCTTTCCTGACCAGCTGTATCCCTGTAGACAATAAAGTGAAATATATGACGGTCTTTAAAAGTACCTAATTCCAATAATTATAAAATAACCCATTAGCAAAACGACCCAACTAGAAGGATAATGAGACCTAATAATGCAAGTAGAACAGTGTATATATGCCACAGTATGTTGTTGTGGTGGTTGCTGTGGATGTGTTACGGGATTTTTGTTTTTTCTAACTTGAAATTCATGAAAACTTAGCGTGAAGTGCTTATGCATCTCTTTTTTTTTTGGAAAGCGAGCTAGGTTTTTATCAGCTCGCATTCCAAAAAAAAAAAAAAAAAGATGCATAAGCACTTATGCATCTTATATAAGGCAATGATTCCAAAATCTCTTTGGACTGAATTCAGACCAATTGATGGTGGCCTCCTTGATGGTATGACTCTCTTGCCAAAACAAAGTATAGTTTATCGCCAAAACAAAATGAAAGTATAGTTCATCCTAGCAACTATCCTCCCACAAATTTCAAGGTAATTCCAGGAATGATTAATGTGGACAAGCTTATGAAGAAAACATATAGTGAATGAAATAATACACTAGTGAAAGGAGATTAAAAAAAAAAAAAAATGCCACCTTAGTGCTTTAAATGAAAAGAAACATCACTTTGGTCCCAAAAGCAAGTCATCAACCTCAAAATCTCTTCAACTAATATTTCCATTTAAAAAAAGACAATTTAGAGCTATGTGAAGCTGGCAGGACAACGAAGAACTTTAGAACCATAAGGCGTGCCTAGAAATCAAAATATGGCATCTGACCTACTTATGTATTCCTATCCAGAAACAAGTGTAAACAGAATCAGATGGATCTAACAAGCAGTGTCATCAGCTTCAGCATGAAATCGTTTGATGATAAAAGGATTGCTTGACACAACATCTGAAAGGAGATTATAGAGATTAAAGACCATCAAAGAGGTTCAGTGGCTACTGTAACTAATAGATGAGCTAACACCTATGTCAACTTCACCCATAGGAACTGCAAGTATGGAAACCACACATATGACCGAGGTCTTTGGAATTTCTTCTCGTGGGATTGGCAACTTCTAGATGAAGAGAATCCTTGGAGATCTACTCCAATCCATAAAAAGAGAAAGTATATATAAAAGGACCAGAAGGACATAGCAACAAAAAATATAATCAGTCATGTGATGCAATCCCATAAAAACATAAAGAAAAAACGGCAACCATGGCCAAAACAAGCAACCAACAAAGGCTTCAGAACTCCACCAATCCCACCTGTGTACCTTATCATCTCATTCCATCTAGAAATAATTCTAAAAGTATCAATGAACTCACAATTCAGACCATGGACTTGGATATTCTCTATATTTGAGGATGCTACTTAAGACAAATTATGAGATTCGGAATTGTATAAGGAACTGAAATTTAAATCCACCAGAAATTTTTTATAGCTTCCACACCATTTGACTTTTGTTTTCTTTATTTTTCCAATATATATATGTTTTTTCTCGTTGTTCTTTGTGACTATTTGTTTCTAATGTGGTTCAGCCACTTTAATGTTCAGGAATAATATTAACAGTGCCACAGCGTACTATAACATATCCATGAAACCATTGGGTATAAGTGATAAATAGATATACTCGTACTCATAATCTTTCAAGGCAGAAGAGAGATGTATAATGCATGGAGACACTCTGGAAAATTGGTAAAGGTGAATAGGTGATACAATAAGTTATATATGAATAATTGATACATCAGTGTACAATCTTACCAAAGTTGTAATCGAACTGTTCGATCTTCCAAGTACATCGTTTTTGAGAGAAAATCAATCCCAATAGTAGCCTGTTGTCAGAAATTCAAGGAAATGAGCTTCAAAATATGCTAAAATGAAATCATTGAAAAACACGTATCCGAAAAAAAAAGAGCCTATGTAGATCACTAGGAAAGCTAAGTAACTAACTTTCTTTCTGTCTTCTTTATTTATTTTATTTTGGTAGGGAGTAAAACTTATCCCAGGATGCCTGAAAAACCAACTTGCCTCTCACCAATGGCTTTCGTTCATTACTACTTCTTGGAATGGATGGGAACAATCAAAGCTTTCCTTTCTATCAGTGAAAAGGTCTGCAACCACTATCCAAAGTAAAGAACTCAAAAGGAAATGATCTAAAGTCTCTAGAGCCCTCTTCACTCAGGTAATCATGAAAAGCCTCTTTGAAAAAATAAGTTCATTTACATACAATGCCTAAACTAGATACATCAAGAAACCCATTGTTTCTTGATGTATCCAACTGAATTCAAGAGCAAGAAAAGCTAAAAGAAGACTAACAAACCTATTGAATCTCAGCCAGTTGAAAACCCGAATATTCAATTTTACATGTTTTTCTAATTTTTCTCCTTAGGCAAAATTTTAGATGGTACTTGAAAACCCACAGCTAGTTAATTTGTTTTCCAAATCTGATAAGGTGATGGGGGGTCCATGACAATCTTCTAAGGAGACTTTAACGATTTTACAAAAGTAAAAAAGAGACTTCGATGAATGATGTGAACGAAAATTTGACTTCGGACCTTTGAGAGATCTTCCTTTCTTTTTTATCGTCTCATTTTTAGTGTTTCAAATCTAGGGAGATCAGACATTAAGTCTCTTACTTTACGAACAGTCTTGATGTTAGGCTTGATATCTTGTTGTAATGTAGAATGAGATACATGAGATTATTTGGCTATTACTAATGAGGAGGGAATTTACACAAACAGGTGAAGTGCACACATGATATGAAGAGACACTAAAAGTGATGGGCTAGATCTATACTAGATTTGAGGTTCAGATCTCTCCATGTGTCATGAGTTCTAGAAACGATTTAATATACTAGGATTTTTTTCAACTTTGTTTGCTTTCGATTCCACCCATGTCACGTTGGTATCAGGGGAACGTTATCAAGAAAGAGACTGTCAACTCGCGGACCTTTTACATACTTCAAAATTTTAGACAGTGATAAGTGGATAACTGGTGGAGATGATATATCAAACCAAATTTTAATAGAAAGCTTGTTCTTAAAACTGTTGCTCGCACAGATCAAGACTTTTGGATTTAATTGAAATCGGGCAAGTCTTATTTCCATTCCAAATTCAGATTCACTGAAGGAAGGGAATCAGACATTGTTTAAACAATGCATAAGTGATGACACTTTGATAATTGATGGTTGCCCAGTACATAGACGGACACTTTTATTATGTTGACACACCTTATCAAAGTCCATAAACCAAATTCAGCATCACCACATAAATCTATAACGATGTATAGAACCAAAAACTGATCATTCAAGTAGAAAGTAGAATGACTCATACAGATCAAGTGCAAATTATGCAAGATAAAGTGGAATTGATTTTATATAACATACGAAATCGTCACAGACGAAAAGTAATTATTCAAATGTGAATTGCTTTCGAATAAGGAAGGATTTAGCTAAAGTCGTCAATCAAAGGCTTAAAGTAACGCAGATCTATCACAAAATTAAGGAATTCTGAACCCTAAACAAGATGAAGAGCATGAAATGAATCGCGATCGATGCAGTTGGTTGTGAATTAGAGAATTACCTGGTACGTATTGTCGAACTTATCGTACATGAATCGAGTGATGATGCTCGTCTTTCCAACCGACTGATCACCTAAGAAGACGAGCTTGTACTTTGCCAGAGCAGAAACTGGAGCCATTATAGAGAGATGTACGAAGTAGAAGAAGGAAATTCGAATTGATTTCGAATCGAGATCTCTCGATGAATTGATAGGTGTATGGTCACGTTCAAGAAGCGAGAAGAAGCCTAGGGAGCTGGCTTAGTTTTGATACGATAGAGAAAAAAGAAGAGGGATCTGCACGACACAAGGCAAGAAGGCAAGGAAGTGGCCTGAACTGACCAAGAAACTCTTCTTTGGTTTTCCGCGTGAAATGGTTCAAAGCATTGCTAGTTTTCGAGGCCGGCATGTGAGACTGGTTCGGCTCGGTCGCCCCTCTTCGGGATTCTTTAATTACGTTACGTGGACAAATCTTCCATAGCCCCACCCCACTCAAGTGGGATCCAGGGGGGGCTCATGCGCACAAAGCACACGACCCAGTCATGTGCACAAATTCAAGCCGTTGGATTAAAATAAATGGTATCTAACGGCTCTCACACATCACCCCTCATCTATCTAACATTTCAAAGTGGGATTTTATTGTTCATGAACAGTAATATGAGTGTGTTTGTCCTACGTGGCAACAATTATATCCTTGGCAGAAGAGTTAAGTGAAAAATACAAAACTCGATAGGTTTCCTCTCCCTCTCCTTTCCCCTCTCTTCCTCTACCCAAACAAGCATTGAAGAAGAAGGAAGAAGCTCCTCTTCCTCTACATCTCCTCTTCTTCTTCCATTCTCTTCTTCCTCTCGCAGCCCTCTCTTCTTCCTCTCGCAGAGCAGCCCCTCTCGCAGCCCCTCGCAGAGAGGATCTCAAGGTCTTCAGCCCCTTTCTTGGAGATGTTTTTTCTCCCTTTTCCTTTTCCCCCAAATTATGTCCAGCTCTTCTACCGCTTCTCGCAAGGTTTCCCAAATCTCATCCTAATTTCGCCCTAATTTCGATTCTAATCTGATCGTATTTGTGTTTTTTTGTGTTTCAGGCTTTGAGCAAGATCGCTTGCAACCGTCTGCAGAAGGAGTTAGTGGAATGGCAGGTGAATCCCCCATCTGGATTCAAACACAAAGTCACCGATAATCTCCAAAGGTTGGTTGGTTAGGGTTTTACTTTGTTTTGGTGATTGATTCTTTTAGTTTTGCTTTGTGAAATAATTTATGAATTTGATAGTTTTTTTTTGTCATCTTAAGGTGGATTATCGAAGTGAATGGAGCAGCGGGGACTCTCAATGCGAATGAGACCTACCAGCTTCAAGTCGATTTCCCTGAACATTATCCAATGGAAGCACCGCAGGTTCAACAAACATTCAATTCTCCATTGTTTTCATTTTCTTCTTTTTTTTTCTTTTTTTTTGTCTCTCATCAATTCTGTGTTTTGAGTTGTACAAGTTATTTTTATTCAACCTGCACCGCCGTATCCTCATATTTATAGCAACGGCCACATATGTTTAGGTAAATTTAAATGTGAATTACGGTATTTAATTTGTTTGCTTAGGTATTTGATTTGATTGTTACAATTGATGATAGTATTTTAGTTGATTTTTTTTAATGGTTCTTAAGAACAATTCAGCCAATACCCTTCGAACTCAAATGAGTTCCTAATGCAAAGTTATGTTGTTTTCACACTCTAATGGGCAGCCCAGACATCATTCCATATCAACTTCTTGCACAAAAACCGGTGCCAGAAATAAGTTTGTGTGTCATTGTTATATGAGCGAAGCTACCGACACTAAAGACATGGCTGTCTTATGGGTAGCTTCTGATAGTTATAAAAATGTGCCAGTGAGTTTTTTTCAAACTTCTATCAAAGTCTACCCTGACTCGACTCAAATTATTTGTGTTTGAGGATGAAAGTACTACTAGACATGCTCAAATAGAAAATCACATCGATAAATCCGATAAAATCTGATTCCTCCAAAATATTGAAAATGTCACCCAAGACAATCCTAATTTCAGGGATCAGTATACATCAATAGTTTCACCATTATCATCACAACCTATGAGAATTGTGGGATTTTAGTTGATGGTGAAGACTCAAATCTGTAGAAAACTTCATTTTTTTGTAATGCAAAGGGCTTTGATGAATTCCTCAGGGTGGACATCCCCTATTGAAAATGGGATGTTTCCCTCCTTAAATGGCGTTGGCTTTCATTGCAAATGTCATGGCAGCTTTTCTTTATCCCTTTGAGTGAGACTAACATTCTCCAAATTGACAACTAGATTTTCAGAACCCAGCCCTTTAGAAGTAGCAAGTATATACTCAATTAACAAATAGGAATTTACTACTGGAATCTGACTGCAATTATCTATTATTTAGCATTGCCTCATTGAATTGTTGAGAAAATAAACTTTAGAAAATCGCAGAGCCCTCTTCATCTCATTTTCATTAAAATTTCATTAAAAGAAAAGTTTTGGTTTGATAAAGGGGTATCAATGTGTTTGCTGATTGGTGGAAGATTTTAGTGGTTTTATGGGTAAAAGGTTGAATTTTTGATGAATGGGATTTGTGTTTGGTGGTTGATTTAGTGAATTGTGTGAGATTTTGATGAATGGGTTTTGTATGGTTTGATTGTGAGATTCGATGATTTACTGGAATGTGATTTAGGTCAAAGTACACTAAATTTTGGTTTTGTTACTGCGTTATGTGGTTTTGCTTCATGCAAGTATGCACTTGAGCAATGTAAACCTTCGCTATTGAATTTAGGGTCCAACCTCATTGAGTCCCTTGAGATTAACTTCATTGAATCACCCATCTTTCTTACATTGTTGCTCGGGGAGATAGGAGGATATATTTATGCCATCCTCGATTGTTTTTTGAAACAGTACCTGCCTGAAATTCAAGAAACGTTTTTTATATAGTCACAAAATTAATCATGGAAACCAGTCACAAGGCAAAATAATATGGATAAAAAAACAATAAAGAAAGAAAAAGAAAATTCTTCAGAAGCTCAAAAACAGTAGAGTAGTAGTGTAGATTGTATGAGAACACTCACAATAAAGTGCTCTGTCTCCACAGTAGAAGTATATTCTAGCAGACTCCAATCTCGAACTCACTTTAGCTCTCTCTCTCATTATCAGCTCATCTCTTCTATCTCAAGAAGAAACTCGAGGTATGATTGAATCCCTTTTTGATGATTTTTGGGTATTTCTCATCTAGCTGATTTCCGTCTCTAAATCCTTGGTATTTCTCATCTAGCTGATCAAACAACTTGTTGCGGGAGACGTGAATTGGGCTGTAGATTGAGGACAACAACATGATTTCAAGAAGTGATCCATGAACCTGATTCTCACTCCACTTCGTCCCAGTTATGAACTTTGGTCACGAGAGGATGTCGAGTCTCTGAGTCCATCTTGCTCATAAGGTACGAGTTTTCATAATCAAACAGTAAGACCTTAATTCCAACTTCGGTACAATCCAAGGCATAGCGTGCATTTGTCATCAATCATTTAAGCACCTAAGTATCTGTTTTTTTTTTAATTTCATTCGAAGATTGTTAACTCTGTGGTGCAATTTACGTTGAAAAGATGTGATGGGTTGAGTTTCTAAGCGCTTTTCCTTGGTTTAGAAGAGGTGAAATGGGTGGGTTAACTCCTTGGTTTTTTGGATGATAGACTTGAAATGGGTTTTTGATTTAGAAGGTTTTTGAGACGTTACTAAAGAATTGGTTGATGGTTTTTTGCAGGTACTCGGATGGGTAGGAGGGGTAGGTAGCGTATTGTGACAAAGTCTTATGCATTCTTGCTACATCAAACCTGTATTGTCCACTCGGTACGGGTTAGTTATGCGCTAAGATCTATCAATGTCGTCACTACCTGCGAAAGTAGTGGATTTCTATTCCATTACAAAATTTGGGCTTTGAACCAACCCCATGACTTAAATGCTAAATTTGTTTTCAATGTTTCTGGCGTTTTTTTTTAGTGCACCGATTTGCTATTGACCAAGAACTCGAAAGCATATAGAGATATTTGTTGAGTTCAAGCATATACTAGGCAAAATAAGTTACTGCATAACTATATTGTGTCACACCTCCTCAGTAAGATAAATATTCTAATAATGACCTTGAGTTAAATTTTGATCCATCAAGCTGATTGAATGACCTTGAAGTTAAAACTTAAGTTTTGACAAGGGCTACATAGTATAGCTTCAAGTTCTCTAATAAAAGCAAACTATACCTTCTTTAACCATTTGAAAGCTTGATTAAGCTAACTTCATGATCAGAAGCATATGAAGCTAACTTCAAGACCAACACCCATTAATCTATATATTTATTAGAAGCATATGAATCTCTTTAAGTTGTTCATTCCATATTAAATTAATTTCTTATGAAGATGTTGCCTTGCCTTTGTTGAATTAGAAGTCTACGCAAAGGGAAACTATTGCATTTTCATCTCAAATGTGTGGTTGTGTTGTTTAATCATAATATCTACTTTTTTTGCTTTGATAAGGTGTAGATTCAAGGGTTATGTTCATAACAACTCATGTTAATAACTTTTTTCTTAGATATCATGCTATGATACATTTAAAATGTTTAAAGCATATTGATTTGCCAAATTTTAAAATAATTTCTTAGATCTCGCCTTTAGGCGATTGAGGCGTACGCCTTTAGGCGCGAGTCGAGGCGGGGCGCACAGAAATCTCTTCTGTGCGTACGAGTTGAGGTGCCAATTGAAGGCGTTTCGAGGTGTAAGCCTCGAGGCGTACGCTTTTTTATTTCCTGATCAGTTGGCATTATTTGTTAAATGGCTCCTCAAATGCACCTAGAAACACTGCAGTTGACAAACAAATGGTTGATTGATTCATTGCTTGACATGCATGACGCATTTGTTGTTCGCATGCCTCCCTCTTCTACGGAGATTGTCCCTTTTGAGGGTATTCCCTTTTAAGGAGATTTGGTTGTTACTTTGCATGTCTTAATGATTGATAGTATTTGTAGTTGAGAATGCCAGCTTTCAAAATATCTAAACTTGAAGTATAGGAGTGTCGTAGGAGGATCAGTTAGTTTAAAGATATCGTGAAGAACAAAGCTTCAGTTTTTCCATCTTGCAGCTTCTAAGTGGAAGAATCAAGTAAGAAAAATCTAAGTGGAATATTAAGTAATATAGAAACTCAAGTTACAGTAATACAAGTGGAGACTTAATGACTTGATTGTGTTTCAACATTCTACTTTTACCCTACCCCTACAATTGTAGTTCATCTTTAGCTAAAATGAATTACGCAGTCATTTTGATGCTCTTTTGTTTGGAAATAGGTGGAGGCTTTGAAGTGTCTGTTTTCACTTGCAGACTTGGCAAGAATCTGGAGGAATGAAGGAGTCACTAAAGGTAACAAGTAACTCTATACTGCTTTCTTGACCCTAGCTTCAATGTGGATTCCTCTTCAATGTATTCTCTAATAAAAAAATCGATTTTTCTTCAATGGTTTCCTCTGGTAACTTGCCTCCACTACTGGATGCACCATATTTGTTTGATGAAATTCTTCTTTTTTATGAGTGCTTAAAGGTTGGAGCTTTATGATTTTGAGTATTGGGGTTTGGTAGATATTATGTGGTGTTCATGGCATTGATTGCCATTGTAATTTTTTATGACAGGTTCAGACAGGTTTCAATATTGATAAATACAGAGGAAACTCTGGCGAAATTTTGATTTTTTAGTTGTTCATGACATTGATTGTCATTATAGTCACTTATGACATGTTTAGATAAATTACTTTATTCAAAAAAATTACATTTTTTTGGATATAATGATATTGTGTGCATGTCTCTTTCGACAATAGTCTCCAATAGTGCCAACGGCACGGGTATTACACTAGTTAAATTACACATCACACTGACCTCTCTCTCTCTCATTTTAGCCGCACAACAACACAATCTGTCTCTCCTCTTATTTCACCCAAAACAGAGCACTTGTAAATGGAGGTCCTAATTCCCTCACCTCACACTTCTCTCTACATCCTCACCTCGCAGTCCAACACATTTCGGAGGAGCGTTCCTTCTAGCCCTTTTTGTGTCACCTATTTCTATCGCAGCTTCAATAATTTCTCGTTCAACAACAGAAACCATGATCAAGCTCAAGATCAAGATGGAAACACCCATCATCGTGATGATGATGATAAAGAAGAAGAAGAAGATGATGATTTTGCTTTCAACTTCAGTGGGCAAGTCAGTAAAACTTCTTTGAGTGCAAACGAGATGTTCGAAGGTGGAAAGATTCGACCTATACAACTTGATAACAATAACAGAGGAGCTGAAGAAGAAGCAAGAATTCGAAGACCCAGATTGCCAAATGAGTCCCCGAGAGGGAGGAGGAAAGATTTGAATCCGTTTGTGAATTTGAATGACCAAGAGCGAGGAAGGGAAAGGGTGGTCTCTATTTTTACATCTGCTGCAAGGTCCAGTCGACAAGTCACCAGATCGTTGTCACCTTACAGAACCACCGATATTGTCTGGGAAGAAGATCAACGACAACAACAACAGAATACAAAACCCACTTCTTTGAAGTCGAAATCGTCGTCTAAAACACCAGAGACTAGGGTGAGGAGGTTGTGCAAAAACACCACAGACTATTTGTCATGCAGCTTTACTTGTGAGGAACTCCACCGCCATGTTTGCCTCCCTTGGGTATTCTTGAACCTGATCTACTGAGCTTGGTTGATAGCATCTTCAACTTCGTTATTAAATGGCAGATTGTCCAATCCTTCGCCATCCCGTTTTTCAGCGCTTGAAGAACAACCCGCTAGTGTAACTCTTAAGTCACCTGTTGCATATCATTGTCAATAGCCAATCTAAGACCTTCAATAAGAGCCAAGAGTTTCAGCAAGGTTGATTGTTTGGTTGCCTATGTAGCCATTGAAGCCCTTCACACATTGCCTCACATGGTTCTCTATGAGGCCTCAAATACCCATTTTACCCTGATTGCCCAAAGAAGCACCATCAACATTAAGAGTAAACCAATCACAATGAGGCGGGAACAACCATTGTATAAGATCGATAGGATTATGAATTTGCTATGTTCAACTCCTCTATCATTGAACAAATTATAGTTTTAAATCATGGATACAACAGAGAAGCAGAAAGCCTACTGGTTTTCCAATCATAAACATTGAAGTAGTTAAAAAGGTTAGGATAGATCTCTCTCGCAAATTTTGCTTTAAATTTCAAGTTAGATTCCACAAAATTTTCCTTCTTCTTGTGAACTCCCTATTTCTAATCTCTCCATATTGCTAAAGTACCAGACGACTTAGAAGTGAGATAGGGAGAGAGGGGAGAGAGAGAAAGAGAGAGAGAGAGAGAGGTGAGTGTGATGTGTGATTTAATGAGAGAAAGGGGTGATGTGTGAGAGCCGTTAGATACCATTTACTTGAATCCAACGGCTTTAAGTTGTGCACATGAGGAACCCAACAGTGATGGCTCAGCCCCCTCGGAAAGGGACCTTCCTCGCCAGTAAACAAAATCGAGGAATTTTGCCATGATGTATCCATAATATCATGAAAGATAGATACAAAATTTTGACAGATTGGTAGGCACGGATTCAACTTTTGAATTTTTTTTTAATAATTTATTTATCTCTCAATTAGTTTTTAATTTGCTCCTCTATTCTCACTTTTCACTTCAACCAGGATTTCATCCTTCAAATCATGTACATATCAAATTCAAACTCTACTTTTAGAATTAGAGATAGAGGTTAAATCCCTCAAATCTCTCGAAGAACAGAAATTCTAGCGGACCTGGGAAACCACTGCTTGGGGGGCAAAATTACATTTTTGCCCCCCCCCCCTCTTTAAACACATACTCCAAAAAGGTGTTTTAAAGAGGGGGGCAGCTAGAATTGCTCTTCAAAGAAACCAAAATCCACAGTTTCTTCTTCACACTCCATCGATTGGATAAGATGAGGGAAACCCCTATATTTCATCATCTTCAAAGATCTATAACTATTGAGTTATTTGAGCTCATCTTCACAAGATCCAGAAGGATCCAAACCACCTTATTCTTCTTCTTCTAGGTACCAGGTGCCTTCATTAATCACTGTGTTGGTCATCTCCACAAAAAAAATCGTAAGCAACTCAATCTCTTCCTCATTTTCTTCATGTAGTAGTAATCAACGATTCAAACCCTTCTCTTCTGTTGTGTTTCTATAAGTAGTAATCATCTTCAATGAATATAATAGTAATCATCTTCAATGACTGTCTTTGTTGTACTCCCCTTTTTGCTATAGTAGTAATCAATGAATATAGTAGTAATTCTACAGGGCCTGGATCCCCCTGCTTGGTTTGCTGCCTGGGGGCAAAAATACACTTTTGCCTCCCCCCCCCTTTAAACACCTTTTCCAAAAAGGTTGTTAAAGAGGGAGGCAAAAGTGCATTTTTGCCCCTTTCTTTAAACACCTTTTCCAAAAAGGTTGTTAAATAGGGGGCAAAAGTGTATTTTTGCCTCCCCAAGCAGCAACCTCGCTGGTTTTTTCAGGCCAGGAACAATTTCGAATTTTAAAAAACAATTCATGTTAAAGTAACTAATTTTTATATTATATTTAATTAATTATGACATCACTCCGCCCCCCTCGACAAAAATCCTAGCTCCGTCATGAGATTTTCACTGCATACGTCTCCTCATTCAACTCAAGATAGCTCTTCTTTTAAATACTTTGGTATTGCTCCTGTGCAGAAATCTAAATACAAAATCAGAGCACGTGGGGCTATCTTGTTATCTTTTTGTTAAGAAAAAATATGGCTCTTCTTCTATATCTTGCGGGTCGAGGGTCCTTCTCCAATGATTCATATTTCTCAATGTTCTCCTACGATCGAGACAATTGGATGAATCTTGTGAAACCATTACTTGAGAGTTGCGATCCAAGGTAAGATCGACTCAGAATCATGGGATCTTTTTTCTATCAGATAGAAAGGGTTGTTGCACAAATGTACTTCTAAGTAATGGACCCATAGATCCAATATATATCTATATGAAGAAGAAATCGTGTTTGGAAAAGGATTCTTTTACATATCACAAAATTAATGAAATTTTTTACTGACCATTTCAACTTAAGAATAAGAATATTAGTTAATTAGAAAGACTCCTCTTACTAATTGTTAAATTCAGTTAGTCAATTTATCAACTCATATCAATTTAGATTTATACTTTATTACTTGTTTGTTGCTCATACAACTTTTTTTTTTACTTCCTGGTATAAATAAATTTTTCTAATGAAAATGCTTTCACCACAGCCCAATACACTTTTTTTTCCAAATGTTTTTACGGATACACATTTTTTACAGAGAAGTACGTTTCTTCGGAACCACCATTCCAAAATGAAGAGGTTATTCTTTATTATAGTTAAAAGTGAAAGACATCTATTGTTCAAAATAAAAATTATCATTACATACAATAAATATTTTGGTACCTCCCAAGGGGCAAGAGGTGTCATTCTAACCCTTCTTGGGGGATTTCATCCACAAACGCAGAATTTGTAGCTAACCGATAGGCTTGTCATCATTTAGCTATTGCATTTATTTTTCTTGTTGCTAGTCATATGTATAGAACAAATCTCGGGATTGGACACGGTATAAAAGATCTTTTAGAATCACATATTGCTCCCGGAGGTTGACTGGGGCATGGAACTAAAAGTTAAAAAAAAAATTGATTTGATTATATAAAAAGCCAATTATCCATCCAATCCAATATGGGGTGAATGTCTGAGCATTCAGAGACTTATGTGAGTCTGTATACAGAGTACCTTATGCCCTTTACACCACTACTAATTTTATTTGTTTGATTCTCCATTTGACTAACTCAAGATTCAGCCAGGAGATGCTACACTAGTAATGAAAGTCTTGATAGAGTAGCCATTTTATTCTACTAAAACCCTTCCTTGAATCCTAGTTTTAAGGATTAACATTTTTTTATAGATTAGAATCTCCATGTTTTGAGCACGTATCAACCATTCTAGCTCATTTTCCTTTGCTTTTGATGGGCAAAAATTTGTCGATTTTTATACTACCAACAAAAGGATTTCTAGTTTTTATTGATCAGGTGACACTAGGATTTGAACTGGGGAAAAATTGATTTGCAGTGCCCCACCTTGCTGCTCGGCCATGTCGCCAAAACGAGGGAAATATATAGAACTATTTCATTTTTTTTATTGGATTTGCATCTTGAATCTCGTTTTCTTACCCCCTTTCTATTCTAATAAACCTACTAGAAACCTCGGCCTTTTATTGGAACCGATGGTTTCTTTTGAATTAATTATAGAATATCTCAAATTTCCAACTACACAACGCCAACCCTCCCTTTGCTTTCTATTGAAAGAGAGAATGTGATTTTTCAGTCACAAAATAGAAAAAATGAAATGGAAATAGTAACCATTAACTATTGACTATGCCTTCAGTTCTTGGATCTCAAATTGCGTTTGTTTCCTTAATGTTATAAAAAAAAAGTGAGTATTAAGAAAATTCAATTAATACACAACTATCTAGTGTCAATTTCAGCTATTTTCGAATAAAAAAAATGTCAATCACAATTTTAACAACAATTATGTGTATATGTAACCCCATAACATAAATTTTTACACAGATATACCTAACTCGCTCTCTTATTTATATGTCTGTAAGTGAAACAAAGGAAAAGTGAATTATCATTCTTCAATTTTTCATTGAATCTGTTGAATATAAAAAATAATTTAGGATATAGCATTTCTTATGTCATATTGTCCCAAGTAGAACTTAGATAGGTGATATGCGCATAATCACACATGTGTCTTATGAATAAATATAGCCCCTCTTCGGCACTATATTAGTATCCACGAGTTTGACTGACATAACAAATGGATCACAATGTCTCTCCCCTCTACAAATATTTTGTCTTTATCACATTTACATAACCCACTCTTTTATTATATCGTGTAATTGCTCCATTTGCAACCTTCAATTAAACATGACAACTATTAGTACCATAATCAGTTTGAATCAAGGTCAAACAAGTAAATGGACTCACTTCATATTGAGTGAATGGAAGACTACAAATAAGAGTATATTTAGTTAATGTAAAGTGAAATTAGGTTGTTAAATCATGTTAATTGAACTCAACCATGTTAACTTCATCATCAAGCTCATAGCACACAAGGAAACAACAAAACTACAACCGATTTAGTATCTAAACTAATAAATGGAAAAGGCCATGACTTGCAAACCATAACTTGGAAATTGAGAACACCAACTTAAACTTTCAGACCCTATTTTCCAATCCCTAACTTTGCAATTCATTCAAGAAAACATTCAACAAAAGAACACATATTGGTGAAATATATAGATGAACCCTAAACATGTATACAAACCCTAAAAACAATGATAACACAACGGTCAACAAAGTGAAGTCCCAAGAGACATTTTTCAAGTAAAAAATGAAGTGTTTAACACCCTTACCACATCTCCCACAATGATCTAGAACTTCTTCATCTTCTCCCACCACTACTATTAATCATGATCCCTTTTGAATGCTTTAGATAAATGTTTGGTGAATATGAGAACAACACCAAGGAAACCTAGATCTGAGAAGCGATCAAGGAGAATACACCTTCTCTCTAGAGGATTTTGTGTTGCAGGTTGCAGAGCACTTTTGCATTAGAGCAAATGACCAGATGCAAATGTCAAGTAAAGAAGTATTTATCGCAACGCTAATTCTAGGGAGCGAGGGAGGCCCACCACCATCAATCGTCCTCGAGGTGTGCATCTCAATGATGATGGATGGTGGTGGGCCTCCCTCACTCCCCTGCCCTCTCTCCCTAGCCTTACTCTTATCGCAATATTAGTGGATAAGGGTTTATAACGATCCATTGGATCTTGTGCACGTGGCACAATTTGGTCTCATCTTGATGAGTAAAAGGAAACACATGAATGGGAGGAGGTCACCTCGTCAAGGGGAATAAGGTTTTGCCAAAAATAGGAATTTGAGGGGTGTCAAGCCCCGACCCGCCACGAGAATCGCAGCGTGTCGATGCGTGAACTAACCCGTAATACATGCGGATCGTAATCGGCCACAACATCATAATATAACACATTCTTGATACGAGAATCAAATGAAAATAAAACTACGATAAAATTTGAAGAAAATAAATATATATTTAATTCGCCTCGCCAGAGTCATAGCGACAAAACCAATATACAAACATCTAGTATAGCAGTATAGTACACCTGCTAACACAAAGGAAGCAAACACATACCCGTACAGGGTGGACACGACCAAACAACACAAAACGCGCCTACAACGGAAAACGGGGCCTAAGCGCCACGCTCAGCAGGAACGCCAACACTGCCTGCACTCCAATAGAAGCACACCCCTTGCGGGGTCAGCAAAGCACAAAGCTAGCTGGTGCGAGCGATCTAAATACAAATAACATAATACTATACCAGGAAAATTCATGCCGGACAATAAAAGATAAGTAACAAGTTCTAAAGTCTAAATCACACCATGTCTCTAAAGATAATATTTCTAAGTTCAGGCAACAACACAAGCATTTCAGATTCAACAATAACTACAAGTTTAGGATATATGCCGATCATTACACGTGATTCAAACATGGTAAATATCAAGCGATGAAAATAAAGACAATGTCATAGTTCTTCCTAGTCTCCTAGGTATAGCAATCAAGTCGAAACCAAAAATTCTGTATAAGTGTCTCATATCGTAGGTATCCGCATACCCTACGAATGTGTCTCACCCAGACACATTCTGCAACGTGCACCAGTACCACTTCGGGCTTGTTTGTATCCTAATGGGGTGCCATCTGCCAGGATACAAATTCCAATATCCCGAACGACTGGCCTAACACGGCCAACCTAACACAATCAAACTCAAGCGCGCTGGGAGGGAAAACGAGTAATATCCAAAACACGTCCTCCGGGACCCGTCCTACTGCACTCTATAGTAGCAAGTGCGTGCGGGAGCTCACAACACCTCAGCAAGCTTGCCACATGCAATAGCGTCCTCAATGTCAGGTGCGAGTCATCTCAAGCACCATCCAACTCACCCGCTCCCAAGTCACGTCACCCGCTCGGTGGCTCCACTGAACCTTTATTAACTTCATTGTCCTCTGGTGAAGTTGTTTCACATCATCATCAACAATGGCTACTGGCCTCACTGGATATGTCAACTCATCAGAAATCTCCACCTCAGCGGGCTCTATAATCTACAACGGGTCTGCCACACACTTCCGCAACATGGCTACGTGAAACACGTCATGGAGACCTGACATACTCTGTGGCAAAGCCAATCTGTAGGCCACTGGTCCAATCCTCTCAGTAATCTCATATGACCCTACATACCTCGGTGCAAGCTTCCCTCGACTTCGGAACCTAACAACTCCGCGCATCAGGGAAACTTTCAAAAAAACCTTGTCACCAACATCAAATGCTAACTCCTTACTCCTCTTATCAGCGTAACTCTTCTGTCTATTCTGAGCTGTCAACAAACGCGCTCTAATCAGCTTAATCTTCTTAGTAGTTTCTCTGATCACATCCACCCCCCATCACAACTGACTCTCCAATCTTTGCCCAACAAACAGGGGATCTACACGGTCGTCCGTAGAGTGCCTTAAACGGTGCCATGCCAATACTTACGTGGTAGCTATTGTTGTACGCAAACTCGCATAACGGTAGGTGATCTTCCCAACTGCCCCAAAGTCTAAAATGCATGCTATAAGCATGTCTTCCACTACCTGATTCACTCGCTCAGATTGGCCATCTATCGGTGGATGATAAGCTGTACTCATGTCCAATCTAGTACCCATAGCTTGCTGAAAGCTCTGCCAAAAGTGGAATATGAAAAGAGGATATCTGTCGGATACAATCGAAACAGGCGACCCATGAAGGCGGACAATCTTCAGAATGAACAACACCGCTAGACTGTCTGTCCTTCAATTCATACTAACGGGAATGAAATGTGCACACTTCGTCAACCCGATCAACAATGACCCACATCGACTCATTACCTTTCCTCGACCGTGGAAGTCCATCGATGAAATCCATAGTGATATACTCCCACTTTCACGTCGGGATATCCAATGGATGCAATAACCCAGACGGTTTTTGATGCTCAGCTTTCGCCTGCTGACAAGTCGCACACCGTGCCACAAACTCTCCAATGTCTTTCTTTATGCCACGCCACCAGAAAGAACGTCTCAAATCTCGATACATCTTTGTTCCACCGGGGTGAATGGTGAAACGAGATCTATGAACTTCCTGTAAGATATCTCTTCGCAACTCCTCATCAGACGGAACACAAAGCCTCCCATGAAATTGCAACCCTCGATTTGAACCCACTGACCAATCGGTAGGGCACTCATCCAATGTGTCCACTACCAAATCTGTTATCTGCCTTGTAATCACTGGATCAGAGGTATGTCTCTCCACCACTCTACTGATCAACGACGGATAAACTGCTAAACCTGCTATCATGCTGCCTTCTGTACTGAAAGTAGGCTGAACTGCAAATGAAACCAATGTCTCAAGTGTTCGGTACTCCTGAATCATCATGGTTGCCATCACTGCATGTCGCCTACTCAAGGCATCTGCTACCACATTGGCCCTACCAGGCTGATATTGTATCTCGAAGTCATAGCTGCTAAGGAAATCAACCCATCGTTGTTGCCTCATATTCAACTCCCTCTGAGTGAATAGGTACTTCAAACTCTTGTGATCTGTGAATAACTCGAACCTCTTACCATACAGATAATGTCTCCAGATCTTCGAAGCAAAGACTACGGCTGCCAACTCTAAATTATGTGTCGGATATCTCCGCTCGTGGGGTTTCAACTGTCGAGATGCATAGGCTACAACCTTCTTGCCTTGCATCAACACTCCACCCAATCCTGTACCGCAAGCATCAGTAAATACCACCAATCGGCTACCAGGTGTCGGAATAGTCAACACTGGTGCTGAAGTCAATCGAAGCTTCAAAGTTTCAAACACTTCTTCACACTTTTCTGACCATACAAAAGAAACATTCTTCCTAGTTAACTGAGTGAGTGGTGCCGCAATCAAGAAAATTTTCTCGATAAACCGTCGGTAGTAACCACCCAAACCCAGAAAACTACGAATCTCCGTCACACTACTCGGTCGTCTCCAAGACTTCACTGCTTCGACTTTCTCGGGATCCACTACAATACCTCCACTAGAAATGACATGCCCGAGAAATTGAACTTCAGGCTCTCAGAAGTGACACGTACTGAACTTCGCATACAACTGATTTTCTCTAAGTGTCTGTAAAAACAATGCGAATGTGCTCTCTGTGCTCTTCTAAACTCCCCGAGTACACTAAGATATCATCAATGAAGATTACCACAAACTTGTCCAAGTATGGACTGAACAATCTATTCATCAAATCCATGAAGAAAGCTGGTGCATTTGTCAATCCAAATGGCATGACTGGAAACTCATACAAGCCATAACGGGTCCGAAAAGCGGTAATTGGAACAGAATGTTCCTCAACTCTCATCTGATGATACCCAGCTGCAAATCTAATTGTGAAAACACTACGGCTCCCTTCAACTGATTCAATAGATCATCAATTCGAGGCAATGGATACTTATTCTTGATGGTCACTTTATTCAGATCTCGATAATCTATGCACATTCTCAATGATCCATCCTTCTTGGATACAAATATTGCTGGAGCTTCTTAAGGTGAATTGCTCGGCCAAATAAACCCCTTACGAAACAACTCATCAAGCTGTACTTTCATCTCTTCCAATTGCTTAGGTGCAAGTCTGTACGCTGATTTAGATATAGGTGCAGTACCAGGAACCAGGTCAATCCAAAACTCTACCTCACGACGAGGAGGGATACCCGAAATCTCCTGAAACACATCAGGGAACTCACGCACAACCTCTACAGAGCTAGTGTTGAGACAAGAAATCTCAAGAGAGCTAAGAAAACTCGACATCAAAGAAATCGAATCGGACTCACAAGCCAACACACGAGACGAAACATTAGGTGGCGCTAACATCACTGACCTATGCAAGCAATCAATGATCACCGGATGACTAAACAACCAATCCATCCCTAGAATCAAATGATAGTCCTCAAAACCCAAGACAATAAAGTCAAACACAAAATTGTACCCTAACAAGGAAAACTCGAAATGGGGACAATACTCCCACAACCAAACCGAACTGCCCAAGGGAGACACAACGCACAAGGGCTCCGGTAAAGGCACTACCTCAAGGTTGTCTCTAACAACCAACTGTCTAGAAATAAAAGACCTAAATGCTCCTGTATCGAAAAGAGCCCTCAACTGGGAAGACAACAAATGCACAAAACCTGGCACACAATACATATATCCTGAGTCACATAACAACACACTAACATGCAATTTTTCCTTCGCATAATGCACATAACACAAATCTTACTGCATCTGGCACACACAACTACAAGAAAAATAATAATAACATACCCTCAACATTTCCCTGACCAGGAATAGATGCTAGGCGAACAGGCGGTGCTGGGAGAGGGACTCTCTGACCAATTCCAGGCCCTTGAGGTGCCCTCTGTTGTGTTGGTCCATCCATATTCTGAGGACAAAGTCTGGAAAAGTGCCCCAATTGTCCACAAGTATAACAAACTACATGCTCCCATCGATTTGTCTGACCTCTTGGACAATCACGGGCTACATGTCCCTCCGACCACAAGTGAAGCAACCGTTCCTAGTTCCTGTCTGACCACCCCACCTAGGCTGTCTATGTTGCTGCTGCTGTCGATGATCTCCTCGAGAGCGTTTGTCATCTCTACGGTCTCTGCCAGTCCTAACTGGTCCCTCTCTACCAGGGTCTCTCTGCTGGATAGCGACACGCTCTGGCTGTTGTTCCTGCTCAATTGTCTAGCTTCCTCAGCCAAACCTCTGACGGCGTTCTGAACCTCTAGCTCGTTGAACCAAAGTCTCTTGTCTACACTCGGTGTCCACTCGCTCCTGACTCAAAGTGACGTCCACTAATCTCTCAAAAGGACGATCGATCATCACCATCAACTGTTTCCTTAGGAATGGGTTCAGACCACTAAAAAACTTCCTGTTCTTCTTCTCTGGAGTATCTATAAAACAAGTGGCATAGCGTCTCAACTGTGTAAACTCGGCCAAGTATTCAGAAACAGATCTAGAACCCTGATGTAAATGTAGAAACTTGTCCACTATCTCAGCTCTAGCAGAATCAGGAACAAAATGTTGTTCAAACACCTGGCAAAATGTATCCCACTGCATATCTGACAGATCACGGCTCTGCCTCACTGAATCCCACCAGTACATAGCCTCTCCGTCAAACTGGTGTGCTGCTAACTCTGTACGCTGTATAGGTGTCAGCACCATCCTCTCAAATATGAGTTCTACCTTACGGATCCACCGATCCGCAGCTAGAGAATCTCCAGTACCATCAAATCTTTCACCACCCAAGCTGACGAAATCCTTGTTGCACCGAGTAAACGGATCCTCTGACTGACTGCCCTGCCTCATATTCTGTGCCAATTGGGTCATCATTTCCATAAAAGCCTGAGAGACATCCTCTCCAGTAGTGTCTGATCCCTCACCTTGGGATCTCTTACCACGCACCATCACCAAACACCTCTACGTAAAAGAAAACACACATACAATACATCAAACAACACACACAAAATTCCTAACTCCTCTACCCAATTCACTCAAGAAAGTGGTATACGATGATGTTCCATATGAACCAGTAAACAATGGCTCTGATACCAAGCTCTGTCACGCCCCGACCCGCCACGGGAATCGCAGCGTGTCGATGTGTAAACTAACCCGTAATACATGCAGATTGTAACCGGTCACAACATCATAATATAACACATTCTTGATACGAGAATCAAACGGAAATAAAACTACGATAAATTTTGAAGAAAATAAATATATATTTGATTCGCCCTGCCAGAGTCATAACGACAAAACCAGTATACAAACATCTAGTATAATAATATAGTACACCTGATAACACAAAGGAAGCAAAACATACCCGTACAGGGTGGACACGACCAAACAACACAAAACGCGCCTACAACGGAAAATGGGGCCTACGCGCCACGCTCAGCAGGAACGCCAACACTGCCTGCACTCCAATAGAAGCACACCCCTTGCGGAGTCAGCAAAGCATAAAATTAGCTGGTGCGAGCGAACTAAATACAAATAACAGAATACTATACCAGGAAAATTCATGCCAGACAATAAAGGATAAGTAACAAGTTCTAAAGTCTAAATCACACCGTGTCTCCAAAGATAATATTTCTAAGTTCAGGCAACAACACAAGCATTTCAGATTCAACAATAACTACAAGTTTAGGATATATGCCGATCATTACACGTGATTCAAACATGGTAAATATCAAGCGATGAAAATAAAGACAATCTCATAGTTCTTCCTAGTCTCCTAAGTATAGCAATCAAGTCGAAACCAAAAATTTTGTATAAGTGTCTCATATCGTAGGTATCCACATACCCTACGAATGTGTCTCACCCAAACACATCCCACAACGTGCACCAGTACCACTTCGGGCTTGTTTGAATCCTAATGGGGTGCCATCTGCCAGGATACAAACTCCAACATCCCGAACGACTGGCCTAACATGGCCAACCTAACACAATCAAACTCAAGCGCGCTGGGAGGGAAAGCAAGTAATATCCAAAACACGTCCTCCGGGACCCGTCCTACTGCACTCTATAGTGGCAAGTGCGTGCGGGAGCTCACTGCACCTCAACAAGTTTGCCACATGCAATAGCGTCCTCAATGTCAGGTGCGAGTCATCTCAAACACCATCCAACTCACGATGCGAGCAAGCTCGTAAGCATCGGCACAACAAACATTATAGCGGGGTAAAGACACTTATACTACTATCCACATGCACAAATGACGAGTCTGTACAGTCAACGGTAACAGACGTGCAATCATAATCAATTCGGCAATTTTTATAAAATCACGACTATGTCTGGGTCCCAACATGACCCAATTCACCACGATAAATTTATTCGAGTCGATTATCATACATGCTCAAGACTCGGCAATCCACAGTAAAACATGACATACTATGCAAGCTCGAAAACGAAGCATACAAGTCCAATGTCATTACACCAAAGCCTAATCACACCAAAATTCATTCACTATTCGATTTCATTCAAGTATATCATGCTTTCAGAAAACCCGATACGTAATTCATTCACAAATAACCAACACAATCATCGAAATATCTGAAAATCCCGAATTTTGGATTTGGATTCAATTATACACAATCGACGGTATAATGTAAAAATTAAATTCAGGATTTCAAATAATTATTTCTCAAAATAAATATTATAGTTCCACTCACTTGAGCGGAATGGGTTTTCAAAACCCAATTCCTACCGGTCGAATCTCCTAACTCGCCAAATGAGGAGGAGAGGGGAGGAAGATGAAGAAAAATGAGGAGGAGGAAGTGAGATTTGGGGGAAGAAAAATCGACAAATTCGTCAAAGATCCATTGGAGAATAAGGAGACGAAGAATTTGTCACTCCCTGGAAAGAAAGAAAAAAAGAAAAGAGAAAGAGAAGAAAGAAAGGGGGAGTTTTGTCTTTAAAGGGTGGGTGGCTATGTGCCCCCACCGCATTAACTGAGTACACCCCCAACCAAAGAATTTTTTTTTTTTTTAAACACAGGTATTACAAGGGGTCATACTAATTTGTCAAGATTGGGTGGAGGGGAGTGGGCATGTCTAATTAACATTATCAACCCGGGGGTATGTCCAAAAACCCTTTTTTTAAAACAAAAGTTATCTAAGAAATATTTCTTCCTATTTTGATTTTGGCACCAGCTTGACTTAACTTGAGTTACTGACTTCCTTATTTCCCCTAATCTAACATTTCTTCCCCAACTCTCTAATCTTTCTCTCCCATTCCATTTCCTCCACCAAATAAGATAATTCAAATTTCATGATTAGGCCAACTGTGTTACGCTGAAAACCACGGTTTGAACTAATCATGTGCTGCAACATGCTTTCCAGAGAATTAGTCTTTAAAAAGTTATTACATTCACATTGTTAGCTTAAACCACATGAATTCCAGTTTCACAATTAAATCAATCGCGTAATGCTGAAAATCTAGATTTGATCCAACCTTATGAATTGACAAACTTTAATTTCAATTTCGTCTGTGGATGCTATTAAACGCTCTCAAGCGAACTAGGGAAGACGCCATGACTCACCTCATGGTTTTGAAATTGAGTCCTCAATCAATCCAACAAGCTCAATTGCCACCACAACCTTTGAGCAAAAGTTGGGGGAAGAGAGACAATTTGGGTTTGATGGAGAAAATGGAACAGAAAAAAAATGAGAGTTGTGAAAAAACATGGAAAGGATTTATAAAGTGGGAAGGGTTTAATGGTGGAAATAAAGATAGCAGGGAGAATATGAGAATTCGGGAATAAGAGAGTTTGAGATTTGAGAAAGAGTTGGGGAAGGGGAGAGATAGTTCGAGGTAGGTTTAATGGAATAAATAGATAGATAATGGAAAAAGATGTGGGGCTAGAGATGAAATTTTATTTATTTTAGCCAACCAAGTTTGACTAACTTAAGTAGGGGTCTGCCATTTGTATTGGGTACCACTTTTTGGGATCCACAGTTTGGGGTCAGCCTTTATCAACCCCCTTTTTTATGAAATAAACTTTAAATTAAAAAATAATGATAATAATATTTCCTCATGATACACACACACTATGATACATAGCATATATTGTCGTCCTTCACATGAATATCCTCACCAACTCATCACAGGTAAAGAGCATTCAAAGCTCAAATCAGCAAACAATCTGAGTAAAATATGCAAAGAAGAAAATAAAAACAAGATAAGGGATACAATTCAATGTGATGAAATTTTATGAACTCAACATTATCCATATAATCTATTATGTATCATACTTTGTTAGTAGTGAACAAATCCACCCATTCTTTTGGGGAAACATAACCATTTTTATGGACAAATTCTCTATACAAAGTGACGATCAAACTCATTCAACATGGGAAAACATAGTCTTTAGCAAGTCAATTTGCATAACAATCCAATTCAAATTTAAAAGAGAGACAAATACTAACTACTAATTCAAGCATAATATAATAATGCAAATACTTATTCATATATCCAATCTCTTACACCATCATTGTAAAGTTCTCATCCGCAAGAATTTCAAACAATTATCACATTTCTTTTCTTGCCAAACTCAGCACCATGTATAATATTTAATTAAGCAAACATGACAGGTTACGACTATCGTATGTGCCTTACGCAACTAAATTTGTGTGGTTGTGTCGTTACCCTTTTATGTCCAAGTTGGAATAGACCCACAACCAAGCCGTAGGGTTATTCATGGTTCGATTTAGTTCAGTTTCAACATGAAACCGCAAATCGAACCATATCAACCAGTTTGACAGAAATTCAAACTGAATCAAATCAAATGGATAATGAAATCAAAAATAAAATTGAACTGACAAAAACTATGCTAAACCGATTTAAACCAAACCAAATCAACAAAAATGATGTATTATCTATTAATCTTTTATATGATACTATTAAAAAAACATATGTATAAGTTTTGTTTCCTTTGTTTTTTCAACCTCAAACCAATCACTTTGGTTTTTAAAATATTATAAACCAAGCCGAAATCAAAACAAAACGACAATAAATTGGTTGGCTCGATTTGGTTTGGACGATTTGATCGATTCATTCGACATTTTGTTTAGCCCTAGACTAGGATGTATGTTCTTCATGGACGCATCATCTCATATTAACTCTCTTTAATATTGGTGTTTGAAATATTTGGTTTACTACTCCAAACATATAAAAATAAATATTGCCTTCTAGGCGTTACATACTATTAAAAATATATAGTTTTTTATGGATGGAAAAAGCGAAAAACAATGAAGAGCACAAGAATTGTACAATCACATTTTGGAAAAACGATCGAGTTATATGTATTTACAATTTTTTTGCCAAACTTTGATTGTGATTGTGCAATTCTTATATCATTCATTGTTTTGGTAAGGTGTGAGGTAATTACAATTTTTTAAAAGGGTTATTTAGACTTTAGATCTCATAATTTGTATCTGATTTATGTTTAGGTATGAAGGGGAAAAATGTTTTCAAGAGCAAATAAAGAGGGGAAAAAATGATACTTACCTAAATTTCACCATAATGCGGGTGCCTTTATTAGCATAGCAGGTGAGGAAAGTTAAATTTCTTACTTGAATGGGGTGGTTCAATAGGCAAAAGGTGAACATTTTTTTGGCAGCGACTTTTTGACATTATATTTGCTGAAGGCTTTCCTACTTTCTGAAGTACACCACCACCACCTGCTGAAGAACACTACCAATATAAACAAGAAAAAACAATCACCACACTTATTATCTTTCAGGGAACAACACCTTATTTTTTGGTAGCGAATTTTTGACACCACCAATTTAAGGACATCACCACCCTCTATTTTGTCAAGCACACCACATTTACTGAAGGATGCTACCAATATTAAAAAAATATCCACCACCACCTTTCTTCTCTCTCTTAGGGAACTACACCCACATCTCTTCTTCTTTATTTTTTCTGCCCTCGAGCAAATTCTTATGAATGGGGTTTTCCCACTCGCACAGGCTCATGCGATTTTTTCCCTCGCACAGGTTCTTGCAAATTGGGAATCCCCATTGGCGCAAATTTGCTCGATGGCAAAAAAAAAGGAAAGAAAAATAAGAATGGAGGAAAAAAAGTAGGGGACGAGGGCAGGGTGGTGTTGTCGGCGGTGAAGAATAGAAGAAAATAAGAATAAAGGGAAAAAAAGGGAAGAAAAGAAGAAGAAGAACAACAACAACGATAAATGAGAAGATGAAGAGAAGAAAGGTAGTGGCAGAGTAGTGCTGCTCGACGTCAAGAGATATGGTGCAGCTGGCAGCGGAGCGGTACAGTGGTGGTGGTTTCTGTTCCTGTGAGTAGGGGTGGACACGGTCCGAATCGGTTCCAATTTTGGAAGAACCTAACCCGAACCGTTTAAAATTAACGGATTCGGTCCGGTCCGGATCCCCTCATTTTGAATATTGGAACCAAACCTAACTCGAACCGTTTGGAACGGTCCGGTCCCTACGGTTCCTACTAAAAATGCATCAATTTCTAGTTAGAAATTGCTAGAATAATTACTATTTTTTGACTAAATCCAGACAAGAACATCAAAACAACCAAACTATCTACCATAGTTAAAAAGCTACAAATAGAGTGAATAACCCAATCAGATACATACATCTATAGTTGAAAAAGCTACACACAGATACATCAAAGCAACCAAACACAGAATGATTACTGTGTTGGTTTCTTCATCTTCCAAATCTACTGGTGGTGGTGGCTTTCTGCTGCTTCTTCTCGAGACAGAGACATAGAGAGGGAGTTCTTCTCTTCGACAGAGAGAGGGAGTTCTTCTTTTCGACAGAGACAGAGAGAGGAGAGGGAGATCTCCTTCTGCTGATTTCTTCTCTTCTGCTGCTTCTTCGACAGAGAAAGGAGTCTGTTGATCTCGATGATCTCTTCTTCTCTACTGCTGCTTCTTCGACACAGAGAGGAGATGGCTTCTTCGACGGATCTCTTCTTCTCTGCTGATCTTCGACAAATCTCTTCTTCTCTTTTTTGACAAATCTCTTCTTCTCTGCTGATCTTCGACAGATCTACTGCTGCTGATATTCGACAGATCTATTCTTCGATAGAGAGAGGAGAGGAGAGGAGAGGAGAGGGAGATCTCCTTCTCAAGACAGAGACAAAGAGAGGAGAGGGAAATCTCCTTCCCCTTCTCGAGACAGAGACAAAGAGAGGAGAAACAAGAGAGGAGAGTTTAGGTTTTAGGTTTTTATAGTAAATGTGATTTGAAACGGTCCGAACGGGTCCAATCTGGACTGTTTCTTTTTAAAAAATAGAAACCGGGACTGGACCGTTTTATAACGAATCCGGACCGATCCGAACCGTATTTAAAAATACAAAATTAAAATTCGAACCGCTTAGAGCAAAATGGTCCTGTTCGGTTTAAACCCGCGGATCCTCGACCTGTTTACCCACCCCTACCTGTGAGAGAAGGGAGGACGGGAAGAAAAATAATGGTGTAACATGAGTTTATATTGGTGGTGTCCTTCAACACCCCAAAAAAAGGGACGGGGGTGGTGTTTTTTCACTCTCTCCTTCCTCAACGCACTCTGCAGCCAAGCCAGGGTTTAAGGTGACAAGCCTCCACTCTACTCTGCCTCAACAGACTTCGTTCAATCTCTCTCTCTCTCAAGCTTTTATTCAAGCAAACAATCGACATCATTTTGTTTAGATATGATTGCTATCTTCAAAGCCTTTGATGACTTCCGAACCATCAAATTAGGATTTTCTCTTTCTCTTCATTCGACCCTTCTTCACATGGCGTGAACTCAACCTCAAAAACCCTGATTCACTCGATGCATCGACGCCTAACCATTTTCTTTTCCCGCGCTTTCACAAACCGTAGTTCTTCCCAAATCGCAAAACCTTTCTCTTTCACCAATTCAATAAACCCTAGTAGAATCAATGGCTTCTCCTTGTTACGTTTCCTCTCAACAATGGCGCCTGTGCAACATAGAAGGGCACCTGACCCAGACGACCCATCCTACCTAATGAAGGAAGATGGGGTTGCCGTGTGTTCAGCGATGTGGATTGAAAACTTTCGAGAACCCGAAAAGACTGTGACCCATCTTACTGACTATCTTCGGCGTTTCGAATTGTGGGTATTGGCCTATCAGAAGGTATGTGCTGATGAAATTGGTACATTTATGCCTAAAAGTGCTATTCAGAAATCTGCTTTAGAAGACTTGTTATCACTTAGAAATGCTGTTTTGGATTCTAGGTTCAAATGGGGTTCTAGGTTGGATTTTTTTATCAGGTCACCAAAGGATAAGACTGACATTGCTACTTTGTCTAAGAGGAAGATTAAGACCATTTTGACTACAACCCAGCCAACCCCATTTCAAGATAGGATTGTTCAGGAGGTTTTGTTGTTGATTTTGGAGCCGGTTTATGAAGCTAGGTTCTCGCAGAAGTCTTATGCTTTTCGACCCGGGAGAACTTGCCATACTGTTTTACGGGTAATTAGGCGGAGTTTTGCGGGTTATTTGTGGTATATTAAAGGAGATTTGAGTACCATTTTGGATGGGATGAAAGTGGGAATGGTGATTGGTGCACTTATGAGAGACGTTAGAGATAAAAAGGTGATTGATTTGATAAAAGCTGCACTTGTGACGCCTGTGATAACTAGTAGTAATGACGGGGAACCAAAAAAGAAGAAGAAACGGAAGAATCAGAAAAAGAAGGTTTTGGCAGAAGATGAGCCAAAGCCTGACCCGTATTGGTTGCAGACTTTTTTTGGTTTTGCTCCGGAGGAGGCTGAAAAGCTTCCCTCTTGGGGACATTGTGGTGTTCTTAGTCCCCTTTTGGCAAACGTTTGTCTTGATGAATTAGACCGTTGGATGGAGGGGAAGATCAAGGAATTCTATCACCCTTCGAAGAGTGATGTGATATGGAATACCCCTGAAGGGGAAGAGGAACAGGGAAATACTTCGTGGCCGGAATTTGTTCCTACGAGTGGGCCTGACAAGACTCGGAAGATTGATTATATCCGATATGGGGGTCACATTTTGATAGGTGTTCGGGGGCCTAGAGCAGATGCAGCAACATTAAGAAAACAGTTAATTGAGTTTTGTGACCAAAAGTATCTTCTCAAACTTGATAATGAGAGTCTCCCGATTGAGCACATAACCAAAGGTATAATGTTTCTTGACCATGTATTATGTCGACGGGTTGTGTATCCCACACTAAGGTATACTGCAACTGGTGGGAAGATCATCAGTGAGAAGGGGGTAGGGACCCTTCTATCAGTTACAGCAAGCTTGAAAAAATGCATCAAGCAGTTTAGGAAGTTGGAGTTTCTCAAGGGGGATCGAGATCCAGACCCACAGCCTTGTTTCAGAATGTTCCATGCTACACAAGCACACACAAATGCACAAATGAACAAGTTCTTGGCGACGATGGTTGAATGGTTTAGGTACGCGGACAACCGTAAGAAAATTGTTAATTTTTGTTCTTACATCATTAGGGGATCATTGGCAAAGCTGTATGCTGCAAAGTACAAGCTTCGTTCACGAGCAAAAGTGTACAAGATTGCATCAAGGAATCTAAGTCGTCCTTTAAAGGAGAAAAAAGGGCAATCACCTGAGTACCACAATCTGTTGAGGATGGGTCTTGTAGACTCTGTTGATGGGCTTCAGTTCACTCGAATGTCTCTTGTACCTGAGACTGATTACACACCTTTTCCAAGTGCTTGGAGGCCTGAACATGAGAAGGTTCTGCTTGAATACATTCGGCTTGAGGATCCAAAGACAGTCGAGGAGCAAAGGAACTGCCTTCAAGAATTGGGTCTTATTACACCTCAGGATTACATTTCAATGCTTGTTTGGAACTACAAAAGAAATGCTATAATGGTGGATCAGCTCCCCCCGACAGATGGTAATGAGAACAATATCCAATCAGTGTTGGCTTCTAGCCAGGGGAACAATAGAGACGAAGAGGATAATGGAGAGAGATTCCAAGCTGCACAAATGTAAGAATGTTTCTTGCTCTCTGGTTGAAGCTGAACATTTTTATGAACATGTATAATGTCGAAAGGAGGAAAAAGAGAATCACATTGCTTTATCCAAGATACACTCACAAATGAGTATGCCTACAATGAGTCAAGGGTTGTTTGTAAAGTTCCAGGATATATTTATTCAAATTCAAACTTCAAATATATGTTATTTGCTTTTGCTGCAAGATCTGAACTTTATTTGCTAGCTTGATTGATTGTCCTCTCAATCTTGAGTTCAGTTTTGCATAATGCCATAACCCTTATTTTTATGAAAATAGAGGCCTTTGCATGACGCTAGTTTGTGGCTGTAGGGTCCTGTCCATCAACATTGTAGATTTCTATGATTTAGTATTTCAAGATTCATCAGAATGCATCTTTTGATTGGCAAATAAATCTGTATTTATTAGTAAGTACCTATTTGACTCTGTACACGAGCATGTGATACAAACATCTCATGAAAACCTAGACTGTATGAGGTTCCCTGAACAATTTCTTATAAGAAAAGGAAAAATATACAACTATTTTCTCGGTGAATACAAGAGGATGTAACCAATTCGAGTGATTATTTATCATGCTTTGATTTTTTAAAGATTGCTCTCAAGCTTCCTTTAGGTTCTCACATTGACTGAGAGTTCCTAAGAAAGATTTCTTCATGCCAATGGTTCAAAAGTTTAATTCAAATTTTTTTCTGCCATTTTGCCCCTGAGAGTTTATCTGTATTTCATGTTTAATTTTTTGCTATACCTCTATCATAGGCTACCACCATGTGTTATTATTTCTCCTTGATGTTAAGCACAAATGGGATTGTATGTATTCATTGATAGTCCTGGCTTGGTCTTATTTTCAGTTCTTGTCTGCATCGTAAACAAATTCTTGTGCTTACTGAATTTGGATTGACAGTGCCTTTGTTTTTATCATGAAAGTGATAACTAGTTTCACTACCATCTTTCTCATTGCAAAATGGATTTTAAATACCATAAAAGTGATTTGCAGCTGAAGTTGTAGTTTTGGTCTTGTAGATTCTAATTCCCAAACATGATGGATTCAGTACCGGAAATGTAAAGATCAATTTTTATTCGCAGTTTGCATATGAGCTTATGAGGTATATTAGTCCAAGCTTGCAAATACTACAACTTAGATGTACTGTCATGATGTTCTGTTTCTTATCCAATATCAAACTACTTGGAGAAGAAACAAGACGCCACTTTTTAATTTGCGGTTCCAATATGTTGTGTTTTGAAATGTGTACTAGTAGGGTTTCAGGTTCAGGTTTCAGGTTCATTCCAGGTTCCAGGTTCCAGGTAAATGCTTATGTACATGGCCATGGACATGAAAGCCAGTGGAGGTCTTTTCTGAGCGTGCAAGTCTTTGACATTTTATCTCTCTTTTCCTTACGTTAATTTTATTGCAGCCTTTGGCAAATGAATACAGTATTTGACAGGCTTCCAAACGATGAGAATGTGAGGCGCACTCATGCTGCTATAGAAAATGGCTGGGAAGGTGTCAGGTAAGTTATACCAAATTCTTATATGGTTTATAGCTTTCTTAAAATATTTTCTGTACCACCCCCAATAAAAAAATAAATAACAATTAAATAAAAAATCATCCTTTTATTCTTTGAATTATTTATTACTGTACCTAAAGGAATGATAATAACTCCTTAAAAAATACCAACTATTTTGGTTGAAATGGAGAATGGCGTCAGGAGTATTATGCGATAGAAGGATGTCTGCAAGGCTACAAGGGAAATGCTATAAGACAATTGTTCGACCAACCATGCTATACGGTTCAGAATGTTGGGCTACTGCGGGACAACATACGTATAGGATGACAGTAACAAAAATGCGTATGTTAAGGTGAATGTGTGGTAAAACTCGTAAAGATAAAATTATAAGAGACCAAACACGGGGCCAATTAGAAAACGTCTAGATTGACAAGTTAATGGAGGGTGTAGACGGAGGGGACGACTGTTGAAAACTTAGATGAAGGCGGTGAATGAAGATATCATTGAGCTTGGATTATGCGAGGATATGTGGGAAGATCACATTGCTTGGAGAACCAAAATCCATGTAGCCGACCCCGAAAATCTCGGAAATGAGCTTTGATGATGATGATGATGATGTTTATATGTTCTCTTAAATGCAAGAACTTTTAAATCACAAATCTTCGCTTACCTGGTTCACTGGTTGGAAATTGAGGTGATTTGAATGAATATGCCCTTGGAATAGTTAAACCAATGTGTTTAGGGTCGTTGCAGTTATTGGCTTTCCTTGTGCAAAGAAATCTGAAGAAGCATTTGTTATTTTGTTTATCATCAGGCATGCTCAGTTGAGCCGATGCTTGATCTTATGTTGTCTAGGGCACGGGGTGCCCATGAGTGCATCAGGAGCAGCGCCGCTGTGGTGGAGCCAGAGCCACCACGTAAGAATGTGAAGGCAATATGCATATGAGTTGAATGTCTGATTATGTTCATGCTAAAAACAAATCATATATCCGAATACTATGCTAATGTCTTGTCAATAACATATTGTATATGTAACGCCTAAATAGCTAAGGTACACTCACTTATTGTCGTTTATCCTTTTTCAGTGTTTCCTTCATTTTTTCGTGTTCTTTCTTTTTCTTACTCCACATGGCTTTGTTAGCTCTCTAATTTCTATGTTTATATATATAATCATTTTTTCGCCTTTTGAACCGTGTGCCTTGGTTGAGGCCATAGTTAGCAAGTTCATGTATTGTACTTGTTGTCGGCACTTATCCTGTTCATCTAAGAAATCAAATATCAAGACTTATCCCGTTGATTTCTTAGTCCAAGTCCTGTCACTTTGTACTATATGCAAATTTATGTAAACATTTATACTTTGTAATTTTGGATTATAAGGTATAGTTCACGTATATTTGACTGTAAAAATGGATAGAACTCGTATTAAACATTTTCCGAGTAATATACTTTTATTTCTCAAACGTTAGACTAAAATTAACTTTATTCAAAACCCAAATATCCAAGATGAGTAATGTGTAGAGTCTTTGTTTAAGTTGAAAACTGGAACATCCACTACTTTTATCGTCACAAGAACTTAGTAAATGACACGAATAAGTAAATTATTTCAAGTAATAGTCTTTATATTTTATCTGATTTTTTAATTATATTTTTTTTAAGTGAAACTTGAATAGCACATGAACTTTTTACAAATTATTGGAGACTTGCATTTCTTTACCATTTATTTGTCCAAACCTAAAAGTAGAGATATCATGTGATACTTGATTGACTGATGTAGAGAATTATTTGAGTATGCAGTGTTGCCAAATATGGTTGAGGCATGCTAAAACATGGCCTGAGTTGTTTTGAATTAGTTTATCCATACTTTCTTTACTCAAAATTGAGTGTGGGGGAGGTAATTGGCAATCAAACCCCTGGCTACCGCTTTTGGGCAACCCTCTCAACAACTAAGAGATCCATTTTGAAGAACATGGGGACTATGTTGGGCGGCTCATTACTTGACTTTAATGCATTAATTCATTAGTATTTATAAAGTAACATTATACTTTAACTATAATTGAGATAAGCAAAAATCATTTTTTAGTCGGAACCTTAGGCGGTTCTCGAAAAAAGATAGCGAAAAAAATGATTCCTAGATCTTCCACAGGAGTATGAGGTTATTTTCGGGGTTGCTTTCCACAGGAGTGTGAGGTTTTGTGGGGGGTTTGCTTACTTCCCATAAGCTTTGTCTACCCTCGTTTACTTGAACTGACAGGTCAAGTAAATTAGTCTTTGTCCAAACTTTCGTAATAGCCTTGACTTTTTTGTAGTTTAGGTTTAGACACAAACATGGTCAACATGGTGTTCTCACTCACCTGCTAAATCCTCTTTTAGTTTTTGACACAAACATGGCCAGGAGCCGGAATGGCTGCCTACTTGCTTCTATTTCTTCTACCTCATATTCACTGGACAGTGGTAAAGAAGTAATAGAGCAACAAGGCTAGTAAGACCCCATTGCTATAAAGGACTATCCAATCCATGTTGATCAGAATTCTATCCAACTTCACTACCACACGAACGAGCTTCAGGGTTTTCTCTTATCTCCTCATTTTTTTTTAAATTTTGTAGCGACACAATGTTTTGTACTATCTAGGCGACTTTTAAAATGATTTATTTATATACATATATAAAGGAAGTTTTGATTCATAATTTGAATTTTTTTGGTAACAAATTTTCTTCTTCTTTCTAGTATAATATTATGTTTTTAATTTAGTTTTCACAAAAAAAATAATGGTCAAACAATTTGTCTTAACATTTAAAAACAAACACCTTTTGATTTTTACTTCTTCTTAGCAACTTATTTAGGACTGAAACAAATAGCACATTTAGAAGCCCGTTGAGAACTTCCAACTCCAATTTGAAGTTGGCTTCCAATCACTTAAAAAGAACACAATGCCACCTTAGTGCTTGGTATAAGTACTGATTAAAAAAAAAAACCATAAGGGGGTTGTAGATACAAGTGTATTTGCATCGTTGAGTATGGAGACCCAAGAGATTACAATGATCCATCTGATCATTAGAATGGTTTACATCTCTGCATGATAATGATAGTATCCCCCATCTCTTCAAAGAGTATTTCTGTCTGCAGCAAGGGTCCATGGGCTTTTTGTTGATAGTAGCCCATTTCTTTTTCCTCCCGTAAGGCTACTCTTTCACGGGGTCACCTCTGTCATTATTAGCATAAATGATATTAAGGATTAAGCTAATTGTTGGATGCTGATCTGACACTTTTGAGGTCATTCTTTGGTATTTCAGGCTGATTTGATAATGGTGGGATGTGTTTCTTCACCCCTGAGGTTGAGTTACTTCAAACATGACTCAGAAGCTATCTTATCCACTTTTAGGGCTGTCAATCGATCAGGTTTTGTATTTCCAGTGCCGATTATTGGATTGGGTTCCCATCTTGCCTATGCAAATCTGATCCATTTACACCCTTGTCCACTTTTACCCTGGTCTCAAGTATTTTAGAAAAAAAAAACACACATTAGCTTTAGGTTTTTTGTTTTATTTATATACTAGTTAATACCCGTGCCGTTGGCACTCCACAATTTTTTTTTTCCTTTTTTGGCTAAATTTCTGATATTGAATACCCCACCACCACCCGCACTTTCCCATCAATAAGTTTTGAAGTGCAAGTTTTTATTTTTTTGTTTGTTAAAAACAATTAATTTAGGCGATCCCTAATCTGAAGCATATCCTTTAGTTGTGAGAAATTTGTCAAAAGAGTGGTTTTTTCAGGGAAAGTACTATACATAGACTTAGATTCATTCTTCGGATCATAACCGAATAATCTAATTATCTCTATAAATCTCCGAAGTTTCAAATAGACCCTATCCCAATTATGGAGTTCAATTAATATGAGCAACAACAACAACAAAACCCCCAATTATAATTTGATATAAAAGACTTAAAAAATACTTCAAAAAATTCACAGAAAATTCATACAAATACCCAAATTTAGATTAAACCATAACAAAAAATCATACAAATACCCAAATTCTAGACTGATTGAAGGAATGGGTATTGTTTATATCTATCTGAAATTGTGAAATTTAAGCTAAAGAACTATTACTTACAGCAATCCACATAGTGAGTTCCTTCTTCCCTTCCTTCTCCCTTCCTTCCTAATCAACCAAACAGAAACCCCATTTCAACCAAATCAGATCTGAAATTGCAAAAAAGAAAAAATTAAAAGATTTCAGAACAATAAAGACACCCAAAAGGTACAAATTAAGATACGTATGGAAGCAAATGCAATGGCCTGATTTCACCACTAAAACTCTGAAATCAAAACAAACATATAAAAATTAGCTTAACCCATTTTTAGCTATAAATAGGGCAAAATATGAAGAAGAAGAAGAAGAAGAAGAAATAAGAAGATGAACCCATCTGATGATGAGGAAGAACCCATAGCTACTCTATCAAATCAAGCACAGATAAATCGGGCAAAATATGAAGAAGAATAAGAAAGAAACACACATTTCCTCTCAGAATAAAGAGCAAGTCCTCCCATTATTTGCACAAAGAACTCATACTGGAACCGCGTCTTCTTTATTCTTGATCATTATAAACCCTAATTTACCAAAACAATCAAAACTCGGTTCAATACAACAAACTGAAATGAATCAACAAAGAAATTGAAAGAAACAAAGAGAACCTATTGTAGAAATCTGTGGAGAGATTGATGAATGTCTGGAGCCCTAACCAAGAGAGAAGTGTGGAGAGTAAGAGCAAAGTATCGGGGTCGAAGATTTCACTTAAGTTCTGCCACAAAAAAACCCATCAAATCCGCCCCCCGTTCATCATCATCATCATCATCATCAAAAGAAACAATCTTTTCAGAGTTATAAGACCGAAAAAAATCGATTTGAAGAGAATAGAGGAATGTGAGATACCTGGAAAAGAGGAATGTTATGAAGAACTTGAGATCCTCTCTGCGAGAGGGGATGCTCTGCGAGAGGGCTGCGAGAGGAAGAAGAGAATGGAAGAAGAAGAAGAAGAAGAAACAACCAAGAAAGGGGCTGAAGAACTTGAGATCCTCTCTGCGAGGGGCTGCGAGAGGGGATGCTCTGCGAGAGGGCTGCGAGAGGAAGAAGAGAATGGAAGAAGAAGAAGAAGAAGAAACAACTTCAGAGGAGGAGATGTAGAGCTTCTTCCTTCTTCTTCAATGCTTGTTTGGGTAGAGGAAGAGAAGGGAAAGGAGAGGGAGAGGAAACCTATCGGGATTTTTTTTTTACTTAACTTTGCCAATTACATAAGTGTTGCCACGTAGGACAAACACACTAAAATTACTGTTCATGAACAGTGAAAAAACCATGTGAAATGTTAGATAGATATATATATATATATATATATTATATAAATTTTTTTTTCAGTTCTTTACATACACGTGACTAGAGTATTTATTCCTCTCACATAAGCAAAAAAGCAAGGCAATTTTTTCTTCTGTCTTGGAGTTATGGTCAATTTGCAATTTGCTGTGTTCTTTTGTTGCAGCTGTTGGAGTTTGAAGCATCATCGTTACCATTCCTATTGGTTCTAATGGAGTTCCCCCTACCCTTAATGGTGACAGAGCTTCTCTAATATGAGTTTAAAGATGGAAAGAAAGGGCGGGTATATCTTATCAGAAGGTATACTTGGAAAGTTAGTGTCTTGTTCAGGGATGCAAAACTCCAAAAAATAGGATATCGTCAGCTGCTTACTTCAAACTTTCTGGATCTCGGTCTCCTGACACTGAGCAAGAACGTGAGTAATTGTATACCAAATGTCCTAGGTTCCATATGCTAGTAGTATAGTTCGTAGTCTAATGTATACCATAGTTTGTACTTGTCCAAATCTTGCACATCCGAGCATGCTTAGTCATATAAGTCCAATCTGGGTTTGTTACACAGCTATGCTTTCTGGTGGATTTTGGGGTATGCCCAGGGCTCATGGATGTTGGATTGGTTTTCCAGAACAATTAGTCAAATGTTTGTGTTTTTGTGGATTCTTATTGGTGATTTGGACGTCACCAAAAAAACTTACTACAGAGTACAGATATTTTAGTCTTTGTGATGGTCATATTTGTTTGAGGTCCTCTTTAGAGTCCAAAGTTGCTTTGCTGTTACATTATACAGTTGTTTTTCTACTATAGAAGCTGTATGTGGCAGTGATAGAGATATTGATTTGGTGATTTGGGCATTTTAGGAAGTTAATTGTGACGGTCAAGTACCATTCTTCCTGCTAAGAATAAGTTCATCATGCTCACATTAAACCTATAGATGGCCATTCACTTAATTCGGGATGTAACCGATGCTGATAATGCCAATTTATCAGCAACTTGCCACCGGCCGGCTGGGTTCGAACCCATGATCTAGTGGTATCATCCGCCAAACTCTAACCATTGAGCTGTCATGCCATTGACGACCTTACTTATCTTGCGTATCTATAGAAGATTGATAATGATCTTAGTCCAAGTAAATATCAATTCCTCGAAGGTGATATGCAGTACAAGAAATAATTTGTTCTCCAAAGGGGAAAATGTGAATTTGGAGCAGCTTTTACAACAGTATAGAAGGACAGTAACACAATGGAGAACTTCCAAAGCCAAGGAGGAAAACAGGAAGACCACTGGACACAAGAGCAAAGACCACCATCAGTACCGGAACTTAGTGCACAACCCTTGTATCATCATCTGTCTATTTTGATGCCATTTTTAATGCTCATACCCTCACAAGTACCTTTGGCAGTGCAGCAGTGGATGGGTCAAGACATGTTTCAATAGAAATGGTGGTGTCATAAAAATTAAAGTAGGGAGTAGCTTCGATGCTGAGCTAGTTGCAGTCATCGAGGCCTTATGTTGGGTACTGGACAAAGGTTAGAGAGAGTTCACATTTGCTTATGACGCTACTATGGATGTAGTGCAGCTACTTCATGGATACTGAGCACCTTTGCTGGCAACAAAAATAATATTATTTTGAGCTTCATTCAAAATTTTTACTTCACTCCCCTTAGACGATGTTTGCTTATGTTCTTAGTAGTGGGAATGAGTTGGCCCGTTCCGTTGCTACTCGTTTAAAACACATAGTTAAACCTCTATAAATTAAAAGCCTTGGGGTTAAAGGAAAATTTATGAATTTAGTGAATATTAAATAATTGATAAATTAATAAATTTATCAAATAATTAATAACTTATTACATTATGAAGGTATTCCTTATTTTCTTAAATATTGTATTTAGTTTATCATTTTACAAACTATCAATTCTATGTAATTGTTTAACCAAGTAAATTTATTAATCTACTTATTCCCCCCAAGATAGATTGAATTGTTCAATATGTACTCCATTTTTCTGAAATTTAACTAAGTAAAAACTTTAGTTAAAAAATAAAAGTCATAGTAACACAATACATCATACAACCAACAATAACTTCTCGTCTCAAAGGTGTAAAGAAATCAACAATGACGGAAATTATCAATTTATACATTACGTGACCTACATGAATTTTTTTAATAATGTATTTATCTTATAAATTTAGCGAATAATTAATTTAGGTTATTAATTTATCAGGTATCAAATTAGCAAGGTTCGACTCTATACAAACAAATTTAGTAAACCATAATAATTATTGCTTTTGTCTACATAAGCATGATATTAATAAAAACACAATTATTTACCACATCTGTAAGCTTTTTTCTTATACTCGTATCTATAAATTCGAAAATTAGGTAAATGTTTCGTAAACATATGTATAAATAAAAGGTATCGCTGTTAGCTTTTCCATACTTACTATAACTAGTTATTTTGGTTTTTCTATTGACTGCTTTAACTCAATTCTATTTATTGGTCTGAATAAGATACAACTTATTTGAAATTGATTGAACAATTGAAGAATGGTGTGCAATCCATCGATCAAATCCTTTTCATCGTCTTCGGCCATATCAACGATGATATTAGTGTCCAAATCAATTTCATCAATAGATGTGTGAACATTTTCACTATCATGCCTTTCACTCAAACCCTATATCATTAAAATCTATCTTACAATTCATATTGCGTTTTTACTGTTCATGAACAGTATTATGTGAGTGTTTATCCTACGTGGCATAAGTTGTCCCAATGGCATAACTTAAATTAAAACTTAATCCCGCGATGTTTTCCTCTTCCTCTCCACAATTTTCTCTCTTCTCACAAACCTCTCACTCTTTGCAATCACCCCATTGTTTCTTCTCTCCCACCATCGACCACGCCATCTCCCATTCTCACCATTTCTGTGGCACCAACTTAAACTTCTCCCCACCATTTCTGTGGTGGCGGGTTGGAGAAGAGAAGGTGAGGAGATGATGGTTTTGGGAGTTTTCCATCCGAGGTGATTAAGAGGGGGGTTGTTGTTGGTGGTTGTCTATTTGAACAAAGAGAGAGGAAGGGCGACACGATCATCTGCAGTTCTAGCCACCGAGAACTTCAAATTACCTGAAGAACTCAACAATTTTTTAGATGAGGTTCTTTGATAGAGACCCAATTCAGAGCACAATGGAGAACACTAATTGCTCCACCATCCATTCTTACACTCCCACCACTTTCTTATTCGAATTTGGGTGTGTTTGATGGAGAACACTAATTGCTCAACCTTACTGTTTTCTTCTTCTTCTTTTCATTTCCTCTGTCGGGTGTGTTTGATGGAGTGAAGGGTGAAGAGGGTTTTAGTGCTGGTGCAAACGATGAATTTGTTTAGGGTGATGGTGGTGAGGTCAATTGTGGTTGGCAGTGGTGGCGAGCTCGATTGTTGATTAGGGATGGTGGTTGTGAGATTGGTTGGGAGTGGGATGGGGCGGCGAGGTTCAGAAATGGTGGCGGCGGCGAACTCAGATTGGAAGTGGTAGTGTGAGGTTGATTATGGGAGGTGATGTGGTTCAGTTGGAGAGATTGAAGGTGGTCCGATGGTTGGTTTGGGTTGTGGACTGAAGAAGATGGATGGAGTGGTGTTGGTTCAGTTGTGAGGTGAACCATATATGGAGAACAAAGAGGAGATACGAAAAATGCGAGGAGTTTTTCTTCTCACGCATCTGAAATCTGTAAGTAGCAGCTCTCTTTCTTCTCAGGCAGTTCTTCTCCCTTTCATTTCTTGCAATTTGTTGATTAAGGGCTTCCTTTCACTCTTTTTTTAATCTTTAGGGTTTCTTTGTTATGTTGAATTATTTGGTTGCCAATCTCTGACTCTTATTTCCACTATATCTGTGCAATGTGTTGATTCTATGCAATTTATTTCTTCATAAAGGCACAATGGTATGAGTTGATTTGGTTTGTTTTTTCTTCTCCATTTCATCCCTTTCATCTCTTGCAATTTGTTAATTTAGGGCTTATTTTAACCACTCTTTTAATCTTTAATCTCTAAATTTGTTGCGAATCTTCTACAGTCTTTGTCTCACATTTCTCCCTCTCATGTAGCTATCTCTGTTCAATGCATTGATTCTCTACAATTTAAAAAAAAAAAAAAAAAAAGATTCTCTACAATTTTTGAAAAATGTGTTGATTATTTTGTGACAAAGGCACAATGGGTTGATTTTCTCTCGCACAACTCCTTTCTTTCGATTCACCCGCCATCTTCGAGTAAGGTAAATTTCTATAGTTTATACGGTTTGATGTTTTTAGTGTCTAAAGTGAGTTGTATTGAATTTGAGGTTTATTGGTTATTGAATTGCTACAAATTCATGATTTGTATTCATTCTCATCTATGTAGATCATAATTTGGTAATGAATATGTTTTTTTCGATTGGGGGTATCATACTTTTAGTTGCAAATTCATTTACTAGGTGTTTTACTAGCCTTCCTAATTTCTTCTTAATGGGTCAAGTTTACTATTGTTCAGATGCAAATATTCATCATCAAGACAATACATGTTGAAAAAACAATAAAATAATTTCTTTCTTCGTTTCACGATCGTCAAATTTGGAACCTCCTGAAATTTTATGAAGATAGAACAATTTTTTTGTTGCATTTGTGTTTTCCTTATGCATTCTTGCTACATCAAACCTATATTGTCCACTCGGTACGGGTTAGTTATGCGCTAAGATCTATCAATGTCGTCACTACCTGCCGAAAGTAGTGGATTTATCTTCCATTAGAAAATTTGGGCTTTGAACCACTCCACCACCCCATGACTTAACTGCTAAATTTGTTTTCAACATTTCTGGCGCTTTTTTTCAGTGCACCGATTTGCTATTGACCAAGTACTCGAAAGCATATAGAGATATTTGCCGAGTTCAAGCATATACTAGGCAAAATAAGTTACTGCATAACTATATTTTAGAGTAAAATTTGAATCCATTCATAGCTTGAGTAAAATTCTAAAAATTCTAAAAATCCTATTGCTGAGTAAAATCTCTATAGAGTTTGTCCTACGTGGCACAATAGAGTTTGTGTTTGTGGTCACCACTTAAGTGAAAATTTTCAACTCCCGACTCTTAACCTCCCACTTTCCCTCCCACTCTCTCAAACTCTCTCTCATCCCAAACTCTCCACTCCCCACCTCTCCAAATTCTCAACCCACCTCTCCACCTCTACATCTCAACACCTCTCCACCTCTGCTTCTCCATCTTCTCCTCTGCTGCGTGAAGGAGTGTTTTGCTGCGTGAATGAGAGTAGAAATCTGTGTTTTTGATGGGGTAATCAACTTCAGTTCTTCTTCTTCTTTGAATTCCTCATTTTCTATTTAAAAGCTCTCTGTGGTTTTCATCTTCTGGATGCACAAAATATGTTTGATGAAATTCCTCTTTGAACAAATTATGTTTCTTCTTTATTTGAACAAACTCTGCTAAATTCTTCTTTATTTGAAATGTCCATTTTCTTTGATTAAGTAATGGTCGGGCTATAAGGGTATTATTGGGTTTGTAATCCTTCAAAGAAATGGTCTATCCTCATTGAGTGTTTGAACTGAAAAAAAAAATTGTACAGTACAATAAAGGAAAAAAGAGATCTCTTCAGCCCAGTTGTTTGTTTAATATTATTGAGTTTTTGAAATTGTTTAAGTTCTTTTGGTGCATGGGGTTGAATAATTGATTAAACAAGACGTGCAAATGCAGACTTTTTCTGATCAGCTTCATCTTTTATGAATTTGTTGCTGACAAGCTTGAAGACTGTTTCAGAGTATTATCCAGGACGACTTCACAAGTCCTTCATCATTGATCCTCCCTCACATTTCTCTTATCTTTGGAAGGTAAACATATTTGCCTTGATTTTATTTGTTGTTATAAAGTAGTGAATAGTTGATTTTTTTTGTTGATTTTAGTTATCACCGGCTGTACTGTTGTAGAGTTGTAACACATTAATTGGGTTCACCCACAAAAATGGCTATCTCAGGCTGTACTGTTGTAGAGTTGATTATTTATTGATGTTCATGCATATGGAATTTTTTTGCTCTCTCTTCAAAATCCATATTTTTTTTCATTTTTTTTTTTTTTGAATTTGATTGGTTTTTGAGTATGGGGTTGTTTGTTTTGGAGTTAAAATGCTTCATTGCTTTATTTTGGTTAGATTTTGTGGTTGTTTGAAATGGGTTCACCCACAAAAATGGCTATCTCAGGCTGTACTGTTGTAGAGTTGATTATTTATTGATGTTCATGCATATGGAATTTTTTTGCTCTCTCTTCAAAATCCATATTTTTTTCATTTTTTTTTTTGAATTTGATTGGTTTTTGAGTATGGGGTTGTTTGTTTTGGAGTTAAAATGCTTCATTGCTTTATTTTGGTTAGATTTTGTGGTTGTTTGAAATTAATTGAATGATTTTGAGGCAGAGTATGTGGGGAAGTGAAACATTTTGATTAGATTTGGTTTTTTTTTTTTGGTAATTGATTGGTTTGGGTTTGGGTTTTGTTGAATTTGCAGGGAAAATGTGAGCAGATGGCAGAGTATATAAAAAAGTTATCTAAAGCTCGAAGAAAGTTATCTACTTTGCAGGGAAAATTTGAAGACAAATTTTCATTTAATTTGATTTGTTGTTTTTTTATTTGATTAGAGACACAAACGAAGCATAAAAAAACCCATCATTTCCATGGCAACCTCCCAATTCCTCTGCATCTCATCTCTTCACACTTCCTTTAATTTCTCCTAAAAAACCATTTTTCTGCATTTGGGAGACATGGGTATTGTAGTTTTGGTAAAAAGTTGCAATTTTGTTTAACCGCTTTGATCATAGCAAAGGTTTCTAATTCCCAAACTGCAAAAAAACAAGTTGAGGTATGTGTGGGTTATAGGTTTGTGTGTGTTGTTTATTTTGTTCAATTGTTTGTTCGTTTGTGTGGGTTATAGGTTTCTGTTTCAATTTTTTTTTCTTCTTTCACCAAAGCAAAACTGTTTGATTTTTTTTTTTTGTTGATCTCTTCTTATTTTGAAGAATGTGGTGCATCATTTTGGGTAATTGTGAGCTTTCCTCCTCAATGTAAAGCAAGCTCTTCTTCAATGGAAGATGCCACGCCTATATCCTTCGAGAACCTCCACAGCCGAGAATACCCAGGTCACAAGAAGAAGGTAACCTCTAAAATTCTCTCTTTTTGTTAAAATTCCACTAAAAACCCCTAATTTTTATTTTTCAAACCCATTCGTTCAAATGTTTTGATTATTACCTCTTCCATGTTTTTGATCTAAAATTTTTGTTCAACTTCCACTAAAAACCCCTAATTTTTATTTTTCAAACCCATTCGTTCAAATGTTTTGATTATTACCTCTTCCATGTTTTTGATCTAAAATTTTTGTTCAACTTCCACTAAAAACCCCTAATTTTTATTTTTCAAACCCATTCGTTCAAATGTTTTGATTATTACCTCTTCCATGTTTTTGATCTAAAAAGGTGCATTCAGTGGCTTGGAATTACACAGGGACCAAGCTCGCTTCCAGGTCTGTCGATCAAACTGCTCGAATTTGGCACATTGAGCCCCACAGACATGTAATTTCTCTTATCATCTCAAAATAATTAGGTATTTTTTTAGGGTTCAAGATCTCAATTTCTGATCAAGAATTTTATATTTGTTACTGTGTTGCATCTAATTGAGTGTCTATTATTTTAGATTGTATGAGTTTAGTTGGAAGGATGTGTTGCAAGGGAAGGTTAAAGAGATTGAATTGAAGGGGCATACTGATAGTGTGGATCAACTATGTTGGGATCCTAAACATGCTGATTTAAATGCTCCTCCCTTCCTTACCACCAGTTCATAGGTGAATCTCCCAGACAAAGTGAGTTCCCCCAGTTTCAAATAGAATTGCAAAAGTGGGTTAATTGATTCATATGTTTGCTCTGTTTCATTTTTTAAGAAACCAAATGTGGAATTCTTAGAAGTGATTTGGTTTTGAAAATAATTGTTGTTGTAGGCTCTTCAGTCATTGGGTCTCCTACTGGTCCTGTTCAAGGTCAGTGCAAGCTCTTCCTCATTTGTTAAGTTCAGTCATTGATTTTTTATTTATTTTTGATATCTTCTTTTTATTTTTTGTTGATTTCATTCCACTCAAACCAACCCAAGCTGAAGCTATGTTGTGATTTTTCACACACCAAACAACATTACAAACTTAAAGCACCAACTGAAATCAGCCCAAGCAGTCAGCTCCTAGCAACCCGGACAGCACCAACGCAAGCTCTGTTTCGCAACAGCATGCAGAAAACCCGCAAGCCTCCCAATGCAAAGCACTCTGACAGCACCAATGCAGAGCACCTAACAGCACCAGCACCAAAGCAGAGCACTCTGACACTGCAGCGCACCCTGCCTGGGTCTGTGCTGCAGTGTTCGGATCACCAACGCAGCACACATCTTCCATACGCGCGCTCCTGCGACAAAGCCAGAATACGCGCCGGACTGCCCAAAACAGCCAGCGTACACACGCTCCAACCGCATGCCGCAGCATCTCAGCAGGCATGTTGTTATAGGTATGTTTCATTTTTTTTGAATTTCATTCAAAGCAGTTTCCTAAATGTTCGTCAATTACTGGGACATTTATATTCCAGTAGAGAGTCCCTCTCTTTGAATGTTTGTGACCCTTCTACTAACTTGCCTTCTTCAATTTTTTTTTTTTGCAGTGTTAGGGTTTTGCAGATCTAAGTTAAACAATCTTCTTCATATTCTTCAGATCTTCTTTACGCCAAGTTAGGGTTTTGCAGGGTGTGCGAGAGTTCCATCTTCTTCACTCACTCAATCACTTCCAATCTCTTGAATTCTCATCATCTCTCATGGATCTCTAAAGATGCTCATCATCTCTCACGAAGAATCATCTCTTAGCAGAACTCTCAACATCTGTAAGGAACTCTGTCTAATTATAGAGAAGGTATGGTTTATCATTTTCCTTCATGCAATTTAATTTTTGGTTGAATGTTGTGATGTGTATGTTTAAGTTGGTTGACTTTTTGCCCTATCTTAAATCTCTGCGATTTTTCAATTTTGGGTTTCTCTCCTAAAGAAATATTGTTGAATGTTGTGATGGGTATGTTTAATTTGGTTAAATTTTTGCAATATCTTCCAAATCTTTTCGATTTTTCACTTATGTGTTTCCATCCTAAAGAAATATGGTTGCATGTTGTGATGGGTATGTTTAATTTGGTTGAATGTTGTTATAAGTATGTTTTATATTTTTTTTAATTTCATTCAAAGCAGTTGCCTAAATGTTCATCAATTACTGGGACATTTATATTCCAGCAGAGTCCCTCTCTTTGAATGAAGGTGACCCTTCTACTAACTTGCTTTTCTTAGTAAGCAACCTTAAAAAATTCTCAATTAAAATGTGATGTTTGTGGTTTGCTGTTTGTTGTGAATCCTTCTACTGACTTGCTTTTCTTCAAATGTTTAATTAACTCATTTCCTTCAAATGGTTAATTAAATCATTTCCTTCGGATGTTGACTACTCATGGTGATTTTTTCCTTCTTTCAACAACCATATAACTAAGCATGTATACTCTCATTCTACATGTTTTATTTTTTGGGGATTTCATTTTCTACTGTTGAATGTTGTGATAGGGGGTTTTCCTAGCGCTTCTACGTCTTTATCAAATATCTTCTTTTTTCACTTTTGGGTTTCAATAGCAAAAGAAATTTGGGAAAATGTTGTGACGGGTATGTGGAATTTGGTCTAATGTTTTGATGGGTATGTTGAATTTGGTTGAATATTGAAAATTTTGAGACTGTATCTTACAATTCATATTGCGTTTTTACTGTTCATTGAACAGTATTATGTGAGTGTTTATCCTACGTGGCATAAGTTGTCCCAATGGCATAACTTAAATTAAAACTTAATCCCGCGATGTTTTCCTCTTCCTCTCCACAATTTTCTCTCTTCTCACAAACCTCTCACTCTTTGCAATCACCCCATTGTTTCTTCTCTCCCACCATCGACCAGGCCATCTCCCATTCTCACCATTTCTGTGGCACCAACTTAAACTTCTCCCCACCATTTCTGTGGTGGCGGGTTGGAGAAGAGAAGGTGAGGAGATGATGGTTTTGGGAGTTTTCCATCCGAGGTGATTAAGAGGGGGGTTGTTGTTGGTGGTTGTCTATTTGAACAAAGAGAGAGGAAGGGCGACACGATCATCTGCAGTTCTAGCCACCGAGAACTTCAAATTACCTGAAGAACTCAACAATTTTTTAGATGAGGTTCTTTGATAGAGACCCAATTCAGAGCACAATGGAGAACACTAATTGCTCCACCATCCATTCTTACACTCCCACCACTTTCTTATTCGAATTTGGGTGTGTTTGATGGAGAACACTAATTGCTCAACCTTACTGTTTTCTTCTTCTTCTTTTCATTTCCTCTGTCGGGTGTGTTTGATGGAGTGAAGGGTGAAGAGGGTTTTAGTGCTGGTGCAAACGATGAATTTGTTTAGGGTGATGGTGGTGAGGTCAATTGTGGTTGGCAGTGGTGGCGAGCTCGATTGTTGATTAGGGATGGTGGTTGTGAGATTGGTTGGGAGTGGGATGGGGCGGCGAGGTTCAGAAATGGTGGCGGCGGCGAACTCAGATTGGAAGTGGTAGTGTGAGGTTGATTATGGGAGGTGATGTGGTTCAGTTGGAGAGATTGAAGGTGGTCCGATGGTTGGTTTGGGTTGTGGACTGAAGAAGATGGATGGAGTGGTGTTGGTTCAGTTGTGAGGTGAACCATATATGGAGAACAAAGAGGAGATACGAAAAATGCGAGGAGTTTTTCTTCTCACGCATCTGAAATCTGTAAGTAGCAGCTCTCTTTCTTCTCAGGCAGTTCTTCTCCCTTTCATTTCTTGCAATTTGTTGATTAAGGGCTTCCTTTCACTCTTTTTTTAATCTTTAGGGTTTCTTTGTTATGTTGAATTATTTGGTTGCCAATCTCTGACTCTTATTTCCACTATATCTGTGCAATGTGTTGATTCTATGCAATTTATTTCTTCATAAAGGCACAATGGTATGAGTTGATTTGGTTTGTTTTTTCTTCTCCATTTCATCCCTTTCATCTCTTGCAATTTGTTAATTTAGGGCTTATTTTAACCACTCTTTTAATCTTTAATCTCTAAATTTGTTGCGAATCTTCTACAGTCTTTGTCTCACATTTCTCCCTCTCATGTAGCTATCTCTGTTCAATGCATTGATTCTCTACAATTTAAAAAAAAAAAAAAAAAAGATTCTCTACAATTTTTGAAAAATGTGTTGATTATTTTGTGACAAAGGCACAATGGGTTGATTTTCTCTCGCACAACTCCTTTCTTTCGATTCACCCGCCATCTTCGAGTAAGGTAAATTTCTATAGTTTATACGGTTTGATGTTTTTAGTGTCTAAAGTGAGTTGTATTGAATTTGAGGTTTATTGGTTATTGAATTGCTACAAATTCATGATTTGTATTCATTCTCATCTATGTAGATCATAATTTGGTAATGAATATGTTTTTTTCGATTGGGGGTATCATACTTTTAGTTGCAAATTCATTTACTAGGTGTTTTACTAGCCTTCCTAATTTCTTCTTAATGGGTCAAGTTTACTATTGTTCAGATGCAAATATTCATCATCAAGACAATACATGTTGAAAAAACAATAAAATAATTTCTTTCTTCGTTTCACGATCGTCAAATTTGGAACCTCCTGAAATTTTATGAAGATAGAACAATTTTTTTGTTGCATTTGTGTTTTCCTTATGCATTCTTGCTACATCAAACCTATATTGTCCACTCGGTACGGGTTAGTTATGCGCTAAGATCTATCAATGTCGTCACTACCTGCCGAAAGTAGTGGATTTATCTTCCATTAGAAAATTTGGGCTTTGAACCACTCCACCACCCATGACTTAACTGCTAAATTTGTTTTCAACATTTCTGGCGCTTTTTTTCAGTGCACCGATTTGCTATTGACCAAGTACTCGAAAGCATATAGAGATATTTGCCGAGTTCAAGCATATACTAGGCAAAATAAGTTACTGCATAACTATATTTTAGAGTAAAATTTGAATCCATTCATAGCTTGAGTAAAATTCTAAAAATTCTAAAAATCCTATTGCTGAGTAAAATCTCTATAGAGTTTGTCCTACGTGGCACAATAGAGTTTGTGTTTGTGGTCACCACTTAAGTGAAAATTTTCAACTCCCGACTCTTAACCTCCCACTTTCCTCCCACTCTCTCAAACTCTCTCTCATCCCAAACTCTCCACTCCCACCTCTCCAAATTCTCAACCCACCTCTCCACCTCTACATCTCAACACCTCTCCACCTCTGCTTCTCCATCTTCTCCTCTGCTGCGTGAAGGAGTGTTTTGCTGCGTGAATGAGAGTAGAAATCTGTGTTTTTGATGGGGTAATCAACTTCAGTTCTTCTTCTTCTTTGAATTCCTCATTTTCTATTTAAAAGCTCTCTGTGGTTTTCATCTTCTGGATGCACAAAATATGTTTGATGAAATTCCTCTTTGAACAAATTATGTTTCTTCTTTATTTGAACAAACTCTGCTAAATTCTTCTTTATTTGAAATGTCCATTTTCTTTGATTAAGTAATGGTCGGGCTATAAGGGTATTATTGGGTTTGTAATCCTTCAAAGAAATGGTCTATCCTCATTGAGTGTTTGAACTGAAAAAAAAAATTGTACAGTACAATAAAGGAAAAAAGAGATCTCTTCAGCCCAGTTGTTTGTTTAATATTATTGAGTTTTTGAAATTGTTTAAGTTCTTTTGGTGCATGGGGTTGAATAATTGATTAAACAAGACGTGCAAATGCAGACTTTTTCTGATCAGCTTCATCTTTTATGAATTTGTTGCTGACAAGCTTGAAGACTGTTTCAGAGTATTATCCAGGACGACTTCACAAGTCCTTCATCATTGATCCTCCTCACATTTCTCTTATCTTTGGAAGGTAAACATATTTGCCTTGATTTTATTTGTTGTTATAAAGTAGTGAATAGTTGATTTTTTTGTTGATTTTAGTTATCACCGGCTGTACTGTTGTAGAGTTGTAACACATTAATTGGGTTCACCCACAAAAATGGCTATCTCGGGCTGTACTGTTGTAGAGTTGATTATTTATTGATGTTCATGCATATGGAATTTTTTTGCTCTCTCTTCAAAATCCATATTTTTTTCATTTTTTTTTTTTTGAATTTGATTGGTTTTTGAGTATGGGGTTGTTTGTTTTGGAGTTAAAATGCTTCATTGCTTTATTTTGGTTAGATTTTGTGGTTGTTTGAAATTAATTGAATGATTTTGAGGCAGAGTATGTGGGGAAGTGAAACATTTTGATTAGATTTGGTTTTTTTTTTTTTTGGTAATTGATTGGTTTGGGTTTGGGTTTTGTTGAATTTGCAGGGAAAATGTGAGCAGATGGCAGAGTATATAAAAAAGTTATCTAAAGCTCGAAGAAAGTTATCTACTTTGCAGGGAAAATTTGAAGACAAATTTTCATTTAATTTGATTTGTTGTTTTTTTATTTGATTAGAGACACAAACGAAGCATAAAAAAACCCATCATTTCCATGGCAACCTCCCAATTCCTCTGCATCTCATCTCTTCACACTTCCTTTAATTTCTCCTAAAAAACCATTTTTTCTGCATTTGGGAGACATGGGTATTGTAGTTTTGGTAAAAAGTTGCAATTTTGTTTAACCGCTTTGATCATAGCAAAGGTTTCTGATTCCCAAACTGCAAAAAAACAAGTTGAGGTATGTGTGGGTTATAGGTTTGTGTGTGTTGTTTATTTTGTTCAATTGTTTGTTCGTTTGTGTGGGTTATAGGTTTCTGTTTCAATTTTTTTTTCTTCTTTCACCAAAGCAAAACTGTTTGATTTTTTTTTTTTTTTGATCTCTTCTTATTTTGAAGAATGTGGTGCATCATTTTGGGTAATTGTGAGCTTTCCTCCTCAATGTAAAGCAAGCTCTTCTTCAATGGAAGATGCCACGCCTATATCCTTCGAGAACCTCCACAGCCGAGAATACCCAGGTCACAAGAAGAAGGTAACCTCTAAAATTCTCTCTTTTTGTTAAAATTCCACTAAAAACCCCTAATTTTTATTTTTCAAACCCATTCGTTCAAATGTTTTGATTATTACCTCTTCCATGTTTTTGATCTAAAATTTTTGTTCAACTTCCACTAAAAACCCCTAATTTTTATTTTTCAAACCCATTCGTTCAAATGTTTTGATTATTACCTCTTCCATGTTTTTGATCTAAAATTTTTGTTCAACTTCCACTAAAAACCCCTAATTTTTATTTTTCAAACCCATTCGTTCAAATGTTTTGATTATTACCTCTTCCATGTTTTTGATCTAAAAAGGTGCATTCAGTGGCTTGGAATTACACAGGGACCAAGCTCGCTTCCAGGTCTGTCGATCAAACTGCTCGAATTTGGCACATTGAGCCCCACAGACATGTAATTTCTCTTATCATCTCAAAATAATTAGGTATTTTTTTAGGGTTCAAGATCTCAATTTCTGATCAAGAATTTTATATTTGTTACTGTGTTGCATCTAATTGAGTGTCTATTATTTTAGATTGTATGAGTTTAGTTGGAAGGATGTGTTGCAAGGGAAGGTTAAAGAGATTGAATTGAAGGGGCATACTGATAGTGTGGATCAACTATGTTGGGATCCTAAACATGCTGATTTAAATGCTCCTCCCTTCCTTACCACCAGTTCATAGGTGAATCTCCCAGACAAAGTGAGTTCCCCCAGTTTCAAATAGAATTGCAAAAGTGGGTTAATTGATTCATATGTTTGCTCTGTTTCATTTTTTAAGAAACCAAATGTGGAATTCTTAGAAGTGATTTGGTTTTGAAAATAATTGTTGTTGTAGGCTCTTCAGTCATTGGGTCTCCTACTGGTCCTGTTCAAGGTCAGTGCAAGCTCTTCCTCATTTGTTAAGTTCAGTCATTGATTTTTATTTATTTTTGATATCTTCTTTTTATTTTTTGTTGATTTCATTCCACTCAAACCAACCCAAGCTGAAGCTATGTTGTGATTTTTCACACACCAAACAACATTACAAACTTAAAGCACCAACTGAAATCAGCCCAAGCAGTCAGCTCCTAGCAACCCGGACAGCACCAACGCAAGCTCTGTTTCGCAACAGCATGCAGAAAACCCGCAAGCCTCCCAATGCAAAGCACTCTGACAGCACCAATGCAGAGCACCTAACAGCACCAGCACCAAAGCAGAGCACTCTGACACTGCAAGCGCACCCTGCCTGGGTCTGTGCTGCAGTGTTCGGATCACCAACGCAGCACACATCTTCCATACGCGCGCTCCTGCGACAAAGCCAGAATACGCGCCGGACTGCCCAAAACAGCCAGCGTACACACGCTCCAACCGCATGCCGCAGCATCTCAGCAGGCATGTTGTTATAGGTATGTTTCATTTTTTTTGAATTTCATTCAAAGCAGTTTCCTAAATGTTCGTCAATTACTGGGACATTTATATTCCAGTAGAGAGTCCCTCTCTTTGAATGTTTGTGACCCTTCTACTAACTTGCCTTCTTCAATTTTTTTTTTTTTTGCAGTGTTAGGGTTTTGCAGATCTAAGTTAAACAATCTTCTTCATATTCTTCAGATCTTCTTTACGCCAAGTTAGGGTTTTGCAGGGTGTGCGAGAGTTCCATCTTCTTCACTCACTCAATCACTTCCAATCTCTTGAATTCTCATCATCTCTCATGGATCTCTAAAGATGCTCATCATCTCTCACGAAGAATCATCTCTTAGCAGAACTCTCAACATCTGTAAGGAACTCTGTCTAATTATAGAGAAGGTATGGTTTATCATTTTCCTTCATGCAATTTAATTTTTTGGTTGAATGTTGTGATGTGTATGTTTAAGTTGGTTGACTTTTTGCCCTATCTTAAATCTCTGCGATTTTTCAATTTTGGGTTTCTCTCCTAAAGAAATATTGTTGAATGTTGTGATGGGTATGTTTAATTTGGTTAAATTTTTGCAATATCTTCCAAATCTTTTCGATTTTTCACTTATGTGTTTCCATCCTAAAGAAATATGGTTGCATGTTGTGATGGGTATGTTTAATTTGGTTGAATGTTGTTATAAGTATGTTTTATATTTTTTTTAATTTCATTCAAAGCAGTTGCCTAAATGTTCATCAATTACTGGGACATTTATATTCCAGCAGAGTCCCTCTCTTTGAATGAAGGTGACCCTTCTACTAACTTGCTTTTCTTAGTAAGCAACCTTAAAAAATTCTCAATTAAAATGTGATGTTTGTGGTTTGCTGTTTGTTGTGAATCCTTCTACTGACTTGCTTTTCTTCAAATGTTTAATTAACTCATTTCCTTCAAATGGTTAATTAAATCATTTCCTTCGGATGTTGACTACTCATGGTGATTTTTTCCTTCTTTCAACAACCATATAACTAAGCATGTATACTCTCATTCTACATGTTTTATTTTTTGGGGATTTCATTTTCTACTGTTGAATGTTGTGATAGGGGGTTTTCCTAGCGCTTCTACGTCTTTATCAAATATCTTCTTTTTTCACTTTTGGGTTTCAATAGCAAAAGAAATTTGGGAAAATGTTGTGACGGGTATGTGGAATTTGGTCTAATGTTTTGATGGGTATGTTGAATTTGGTTGAATATTGAAAATTTTGAGACTGTATCTTACAATTCATATTGCGTTTTTACTGTTCATGAACAGTATTATGTGAGTGTTTATCCTACGTGGCATAAGTTGTCCTAATGGCATAACTTAAATTAAAACTTAATCCCGCGATGTTTTCCTCTTCCTCTCCACAATTTTCTCTCTTCTCACAAACCTCTCACTCTTTGCAATCACCCCATTGTTTCTTCTCTCCCACCATCGACCACGCCATCTCCCATTCTCACCATTTCTGTGGCACCAACTTAAACTTCTCCCCACCATTTCTGTGGTGGCGGGTTGGAGAAGAGAAGGTGAGGAGATGATGGTTTTGGGAGTTTTCCATCCGAGGTGATTAAGAGGGGGGTTGTTGTTGGTGGTTGTCTATTTGAACAAAGAGAGAGGAAGGGCGACACGATCATCTGCAGTTCTAGCCACCGAGAACTTCAAATTACCTGAAGAACTCAACAATTTTTTAGATGAGGTTCTTTGATAGAGACCCAATTCAGAGCACAATGGAGAACACTAATTGCTCCACCATCCATTCTTACACTCCCACCACTTTCTTATTCGAATTTGGGTGTGTTTGATGGAGAACACTAATTGCTCAACCTTACTGTTTTCTTCTTCTTCTTTTCATTTCCTCTGTCGGGTGTGTTTGATGGAGTGAAGGGTGAAGAGGGTTTTAGTGCTGGTGCAAACGATGAATTTGTTTAGGGTGATGGTGGTGAGGTCAATTGTGGTTGGCAGTGGTGGCGAGCTCGATTGTTGATTAGGGATGGTGGTTGTGAGATTGGTTGGGAGTGGGATGGGGCGGCGAGGTTCAGAAATGGTGGCGGCGGCGAACTCAGATTGGAAGTGGTAGTGTGAGGTTGATTATGGGAGGTGATGTGGTTCAGTTGGAGAGATTGAAGGTGGTCCGATGGTTGGTTTGGGTTGTGGACTGAAGAAGATGGATGGAGTGGTGTTGGTTCAGTTGTGAGGTGAATCATATATGGAGAACAAAGAGGAGATACGAAAAATGCGAGGAGTTTTTCTTCTCACGCATCTGAAATCTGTAAGTAGCAGCTCTCTTTCTTCTCAGGCAGTTCTTCTCCCTTTCATTTCTTGCAATTTGTTGATTAAGGGCTTCCTTTCACTCTTTTTTTAATCTTTAGGGTTTCTTTGTTATGTTGAATTATTTGGTTGCCAATCTCTGACTCTTATTTCCACTATATCTGTGCAATGTGTTGATTCTATGCAATTTATTTCTTCATAAAGGCACAATGGTATGAGTTGATTTGGTTTGTTTTTTCTTCTCCATTTCATCCCTTTCATCTCTTGCAATTTGTTAATTTAGGGCTTATTTTAACCACTCTTTTAATCTTTAATCTCTAAATTTGTTGCGAATCTTCTACAGTCTTTGTCTCACATTTCTCCCTCTCATGTAGCTATCTCTGTTCAATGCATTGATTCTCTACAATTTAAAAAAAAAAAAAAAAAAAGATTCTCTACAATTTTTGAAAAATGTGTTGATTATTTTGTGACAAAGGCACAATGGGTTGATTTTCTCTCGCACAACTCCTTCTTTCTTTCGATTCACCCGCCATCTTCGAGTAAGGTAAATTTCTATAGTTTATACGGTTTGATGTTTTTAGTGTCTAAAGTGAGTTGTATTGAATTTGAGGTTTATTGGTTATTGAATTGCTACAAATTCATGATTTGTATTCATTCTCATCTATGTAGATCATAATTTGGTAATGAATATGTTTTTTTCGATTGGGGGTATCATACTTTTAGTTGCAAATTCATTTACTAGGTGTTTTACTAGCCTTCCTAATTTCTTCTTAATGGGTCAAGTTTACTATTGTTCAGATGCAAATATTCATCATCAAGACAATACATGTTGAAAAAACAATAAAATAATTTCTTTCTTCGTTTCACGATCGTCAAATTTGGAACCTCCTGAAATTTTATGAAGATAGAACAATTTTTTTGTTGCATTTGTGTTTTCCTTATGCATTCTTGCTACATCAAACCTATATTGTCCACTCGGTACGGGTTAGTTATGCGCTAAGATCTATCAATGTCGTCACTACCTGCCGAAAGTAGTGGATTTATCTTCCATTAGAAAATTTGGGCTTTGAACCACTCCACCACCCCATGACTTAACTGCTAAATTTGTTTTCAACATTTCTGGCGCTTTTTTTCAGTGCACCGATTTGCTATTGACCAAGTACTCGAAAGCATATAGAGATATTTGCCGAGTTCAAGCATATACTAGGCAAAATAAGTTACTGCATAACTATATTTTAGAGTAAAATTTGAATCCATTCATAGCTTGAGTAAAATTCTAAAAATTCTAAAAATCCTATTGCTGAGTAAAATCTCTATAGAGTTTGTCCTACGTGGCACAATAGAGTTTGTGTTTGTGGTCACCACTTAAGTGAAAATTTTCAACTCCCGACTCTTAACCTCCCACTTTCCCTCCCACTCTCTCAAACTCTCTCTCATCCCAAACTCTCCACTCCCCACCTCTCCAAATTCTCAACCCACCTCTCCACCTCTACATCTCAACACCTCTCCACCTCTGCTTCTCCATCTTCTCCTCTGCTGCGTGAAGGAGTGTTTTGCTGCGTGAATGAGAGTAGAAATCTGTGTTTTTGATGGGGTAATCAACTTCAGTTCTTCTTCTTCTTTGAATTCCTCATTTTCTATTTAAAAGCTCTCTGTGGTTTTCATCTTCTGGATGCACAAAATATGTTTGATGAAATTCCTCTTTGAACAAATTATGTTTCTTCTTTATTTGAACAAACTCTGCTAAATTCTTCTTTATTTGAAATGTCCATTTTCTTTGATTAAGTAATGGTCGGGCTATAAGGGTATTATTGGGTTTGTAATCCTTCAAAGAAATGGTCTATCCTCATTGAGTGTTTGAACTGAAAAAAAAAATTGTACAGTACAATAAAGGAAAAAAGAGATCTCTTCAGCCCAGTTGTTTGTTTAATATTATTGAGTTTTTGAAATTGTTTAAGTTCTTTTGGTGCATGGGGTTGAATAATTGATTAAACAAGACGTGCAAATGCAGACTTTTTCTGATCAGCTTCATCTTTTATGAATTTGTTGCTGACAAGCTTGAAGACTGTTTCAGAGTATTATCCAGGACGACTTCACAAGTCCTTCATCATTGATCCTCCCTCACATTTCTCTTATCTTTGGAAGGTAAACATATTTGCCTTGATTTTATTTGTTGTTATAAAGTAGTGAATAGTTGATTTTTTTGTTGATTTTAGTTATCACCGGCTGTACTGTTGTAGAGTTGTAACACATTAATTGGGTTCACCCACAAAAATGGCTATCTCGGGCTGTACTGTTGTAGAGTTGATTATTTATTGATGTTCATGCATATGGAATTTTTTTGCTCTCTCTTCAAAATCCATATTTTTTTTCATTTTTTTTTTTTTTTGAATTTGATTGGTTTTTGAGTATGGGGTTGTTTGTTTTGGAGTTAAAATGCTTCATTGCTTTATTTTGGTTAGATTTTGTGGTTGTTTGAAATTAATTGAATGATTTTGAGGCAGAGTATGTGGGGAAGTGAAACATTTTGATTAGATTTGGTTTTTTTTTTTTTTGGTAATTGATTGGTTTGGGTTTGGGTTTTGTTGAATTTGCAGGGAAAATGTGAGCAGATGGCAGAGTATATAAAAAAGTTATCTAAAGCTCGAAGAAAGTTATCTACTTTGCAGGGAAAATTTGAAGACAAATTTTCATTTAATTTGATTTGTTGTTTTTTTATTTGATTAGAGACACAAACGAAGCATAAAAAAACCCATCATTTCCATGGCAACCTCCCAATTCCTCTGCATCTCATCTCTTCACACTTCCTTTAATTTCTCCTAAAAAACCATTTTTTCTGCATTTGGGAGACATGGGTATTGTAGTTTTGGTAAAAAGTTGCAATTTTGTTTAACCGCTTTGATCATAGCAAAGGTTTCTGATTCCCAAACTGCAAAAAAACAAGTTGAGGTATGTGTGGGTTATAGGTTTGTGTGTGTTGTTTATTTTGTTCAATTGTTTGTTCGTTTGTGTGGGTTATAGGTTTCTGTTTCAATTTGTTTTTCTTCTTTCACCAAAGCAAAACTGTTTGATTTTTTTTTTTTGTTGATCTCTTCTTATTTTGAAGAATGTGGTGCATCATTTTGGGTAATTGTGAGCTTTCCTCCTCAATGTAAAGCAAGCTCTTCTTCAATGGAAGATGCCACGCCTATATCCTTCGAGAACCTCCACAGCCGAGAATACCCAGGTCACAAGAAGAAGGTAACCTCTAAAATTCTCTCTTTTTGTTAAAATTCCACTAAAAACCCCTAATTTTTATTTTTCAAACCCATTCGTTCAAATGTTTTGATTATTACCTCTTCCATGTTTTTGATCTAAAATTTTTGTTCAACTTCCACTAAAAACCCCTAATTTTTATTTTTCAAACCCATTCGTTCAAATGTTTTGATTATTACCTCTTCCATGTTTTTGATCTAAAATTTTTGTTCAACTTCCACTAAAAACCCCTAATTTTTATTTTTCAAACCCATTCGTTCAAATGTTTTGATTATTACCTCTTCCATGTTTTTGATCTAAAAAGGTGCATTCAGTGGCTTGGAATTACACAGGGACCAAGCTCGCTTCCAGGTCTGTCGATCAAACTGCTCGAATTTGGCACATTGAGCCCCACAGACATGTAATTTCTCTTATCATCTCAAAATAATTAGGTATTTTTTTAGGGTTCAAGATCTCAATTTCTGATCAAGAATTTTATATTTGTTACTGTGTTGCATCTAATTGAGTGTCTATTATTTTAGATTGTATGAGTTTAGTTGGAAGGATGTGTTGCAAGGGAAGGTTAAAGAGATTGAATTGAAGGGGCATACTGATAGTGTGGATCAACTATGTTGGGATCCTAAACATGCTGATTTAAATGCTCCTCCCTTCCTTACCACCAGTTCATAGGTGAATCTCCCAGACAAAGTGAGTTCCCCCAGTTTCAAATAGAATTGCAAAAGTGGGTTAATTGATTCATATGTTTGCTCTGTTTCATTTTTTAAGAAACCAAATGTGGAATTCTTAGAAGTGATTTGGTTTTGAAAATAATTGTTGTTGTAGGCTCTTCAGTCATTGGGTCTCCTACTGGTCCTGTTCAAGGTCAGTGCAAGCTCTTCCTCATTTGTTAAGTTCAGTCATTGATTTTTTATTTATTTTTGATATCTTCTTTTTATTTTTTGTTGATTTCATTCCACTCAAACCAACCCAAGCTGAAGCTATGTTGTGATTTTTCACACACCAAACAACATTACAAACTTAAAGCACCAACTGAAATCAGCCCAAGCAGTCAGCTCCTAGCAACCCGGACAGCACCAACGCAAGCTCTGTTTCGCAACAGCATGCAGAAAACCCGCAAGCCTCCAATGCAAAGCACTCTGACAGCACCAATGCAGAGCACCTAACAGCACCAGCACCAAAGCAGAGCACTCTGACACTGCAGCGCACCCTGCCTGGGTCTGTGCTGCAGTGTTCGGATCACCAACGCAGCACACATCTTCCATACGCGCGCTCCTGCGACAAAGCCAGAATACGCGCCGGACTGCCCAAAACAGCCAGCGTACACACGCTCCAACCGCATGCCGCAGCATCTCAGCAGGCATGTTGTTATAGGTATGTTTCATTTTTTTTGAATTTCATTCAAAGCAGTTTCCTAAATGTTCGTCAATTACTGGGACATTTATATTCCAGTAGAGAGTCCCTCTCTTTGAATGTTTGTGACCCTTCTACTAACTTGCCTTCTTCAATTTTTTTTTTTTTGCAGTGTTAGGGTTTTGCAGATCTAAGTTAAACAATCTTCTTCATATTCTTCAGATCTTCTTTACGCCAAGTTAGGGTTTTGCAGGGTGTGCGAGAGTTCCATCTTCTTCACTCACTCAATCACTTCCAATCTCTTGAATTCTCATCATCTCTCATGGATCTCTAAAGATGCTCATCATCTCTCACGAAGAATCATCTCTTAGCAGAACTCTCAACATCTGTAAGGAACTCTGTCTAATTATAGAGAAGGTATGGTTTATCATTTTCCTTCATGCAATTTAATTTTTGGTTGAATGTTGTGATGTGTATGTTTAAGTTGGTTGACTTTTTGCCCTATCTTAAATCTCTGCGATTTTTCAATTTTGGGTTTCTCTCCTAAAGAAATATTGTTGAATGTTGTGATGGGTATGTTTAATTTGGTTAAATTTTTGCAATATCTTCCAAATCTTTTCGATTTTTCACTTATGTGTTTCCATCCTAAAGAAATATGGTTGCATGTTGTGATGGGTATGTTTAATTTGGTTGAATGTTGTTATAAGTATGTTTTATATATTTTTTAATTTCATTCAAAGCAGTTGCCTAAATGTTCATCAATTACTGGGACATTTATATTCCAGCAGAGTCCCTCTCTTTGAATGAAGGTGACCCTTCTACTAACTTTCTTTTCTTAGTAAGCAACCTTAAAAAATTCTCAATTAAAATGTGATGTTTGTGGTTTGCTGTTTGTTGTGAATCCTTCTACTGACTTGCTTTTCTTCAAATGTTTAATTAACTCATTTCCTTCAAATGGTTAATTAAATCATTTCCTTCGGATGTTGACTACTCATGGTGATTTTTTCCTTCTTTCAACAACCATATAACTAAGCATGTATACTCTCATTCTACATGTTTTATTTTTTGGGGATTTCATTTTCTACTGTTGAATGTTGTGATAGGGGGTTTTCCTAGCGCTTCTACGTCTTTATCAAATATCTTCTTTTTTCACTTTTGGGTTTCAATAGCAAAAGAAATTTGGGAAAATGTTGTGACGGGTATGTGGAATTTGGTCTAATGTTTTGATGGGTATGTTGAATTTGGTTGAATATTGAAAATTTTGAGACTGTATATTGCAAAGGTTAATTGTTGAATTTATTTGAATGTTGTGATTGGGTATGTTCAATTTGGTTGAATGTTGCAAATTTTGGTTGCTGTTGGATTTGGATGGTTGATTATTCCAAAAGTTTATAAAAGTTTAAATAGGGTATTCACAATTTCATGGTTCTGGATTTTTTTTTTTGTTCCATTTTCCCTAAAGTTTGATGGTCATAATCTCTTGGTTTTTGGTGGATATAGATGGTTCAATAGATTGATTCATTGGAATCTGGCTAAGATACATTGGGTTTTCATGTTTTTGGGAGTTTTGTTTAGAGTCGTCTATTTGAGGGGAAGATGTTGGGAGTCAAAAAATTTATTAGTCGTAAGGGTTTATTACTAAGGTTTAGGGATATTTATTGTGGGTATGTTTGAATGTTGTTGTAATTGCCTTTTGAGATGCCTGAATGTTTGTTTGAGAGGATACCTTAATGACCTTGATAGGGATTTAAAGTTTGTCTAAAATTGGAACATATTTAGGGATTTAGAGTTTGTCTAAAATTGAATTTCTTTGTTCACAAATTGCTGTAATTTTTGTGTAGTCAGGGATTTAGAGTTTGTCTAATCTGTTGAGTAGCGGCAGTTTTTATGTGTTTTCATGTCTCACACACTGGATGCACGCAATGTTGGGGATTGTTCAATTGGCCAGCAGGGATTTGGGACGAGTCGAAGGACCAGCGATGGCTGGGCACTCTGTTGCAAAACAGAGTGTACTCTGTATGCTGGGTGCTGCGATGCTGTGGTTAGCGAGGCTGCGGTCTGTCGCAATGAGACACGGTCTGCTGCTGCATCTGTGCTGCATTTTTGTGGTCTGTGCTGCGAGGACACGGCCTGATGCTGATTTGCTGCGGTTGGGAATGCTGCGGCCTGCTACGCTGATTGCTGCGAGGTACGCACCGCTGTTGTTGCTGCTGATTTTCTGCTGCTGCTTCGAGGGACGCACTGCTGCGAGGGACGACCTGCTGATGCGAGGGTCGCACTGCTGCGAGGGACGAATTGTTGGCTCTGCGAGGGACGCCCTGCTGCTGCTGCGAGGGCGAGGGACGCACTTCTGTGAGCTTGCCTGCGAAATAGAGTGCGCTCTGTTGTTTGGTTATTGGTGACAGCACTCCAGGGATTTAGAGTTTGGATGATAAGAGATAGAGATAGGATGTCAAGGAGGTCACAATTTGGTTCTCATCGTTCGCATTTATCTGATCCATCACATAGTCCTCCTTCTGAAGTAAGTTTGGCTGAGTTTGCTTTGCTGCATTTTGTTTTGTTTTGCTTGAAAATTTAGTTTATTGTGTTTGAGGAAGTGTTAACTTTGATGATTTATGTGTAGAATATGGATCGTTACGAGAGTGGTAGTTATCGAAGACAAACTTCATCAATTTCTCGAAGGCTGCTTCGGCTCACCGACTACAATCCTGGTGGTTTCGACTCTCAGAGTAGTGCCAGCTTGATGGAGGTACCTTAAATATCTCTGCAAGTTTTCGTATCGTTTGATTAATTAGATGGAAATTTATTTCTTGCATGTGGGTACTCCATGATATAACTCATCATGGATTTATAATTTTCAAAATAAATTGGATGTGCATGCTACCTTGACATGTCAAAATCTATGCTACCTTGAAATGGCAAGTATTTTGTGATGTCTTTCGAAAAAAAGTGTTCTTGATTAGTTTTTCATCTATGAAATTTGTAGCTGAAAAGTGTTCTTGATTTGGTCGTAAATTTTTTTTTTTTCAGATCTCTTCTTCTTACTCTCTCCTTTCATTCTTCAGATTCTTCAGATCTTTTTTACGCCAAGTTAGGGTTTTGTATGGTGTGCGAGAGTTTCAGGAAATCGATTTCGAAGAAGGTAAGATCCATCTTCTTCACGGGTATGTGGAATTTGGTCTAATGTTTTGATGGGTATGTTGAATTTGGTTGAATATTGAAATTTTGAGACTGTATATTGCAAAGGTTAATTGTTGAATTTAATTGAATGTTGTGATTGGGTATGTTGAATTTGGTTGAATGTTGCAAATTTTGAGATTGTTGAATTTGGATGGTTGATTATTCCAAAAGTTTATAAAGGTTTAAATAGGGTATTCACAATTTCATGGTTCTTGAATTTTTTTTTTTTTGTTCCATTTTCCCTGAAGCTTGATGGTCATAATCTCTTGATTTTTGGTGTGTGGAGGTATTATGTGGTGTTCATGGCATTGATTGCCATTATAAATTTTTATGACAGGTTCAGACAGGTTTCAATATTGAAAAATACATAGGAAACTCTGTCGAAATTTTGATTTTTTAATTGTTCATGACATTGATTGTCATTATAGCCACTTATGTGAAGTATATTTTCTTATGACATGTTCAAATAAATTACTTTATTCAAAAAATGACATTTTGAATATAATGATATTGTTTGCATGTCTCTTTGACTGTTTAAAACCATGTTCTACTACCAAACCTCTTTTAATAACGAAAACGTCGATTATATATTGGGCTAAGGCAACAATTTTTTGTGAATGTCAAATTATGTGAGGTACAAATGCTTATGACAAGTTTAAATATTGAAAAAATGGGAAGCGATGGCTATATTTTAAATATTTTTTAATTTTTGTAAAAAATTCATTTTGATATTCTTCTAAACCGAATGTGCAATTCTGTTTGCCCTAATTATGTTTCTTCAACTGTTGCTTTACCATATCATGCATCAATTTCAGTCAAAACTCACTTGGACAAACATGAGATTTTTTTAATATTGAATTATTTCCTTATTTTTTAGTTAAGCTGACATTTGATGGAGCTTAAATTCCTTAGCACATTGGTTGCGTTGATTAGTTTTATTAACATTGTTTTGCCATTCAAGATTATTAACTTTTACAAAATTAATTCATCATAACTGTTGTAATAAAATATTATGCAAGTGTTTTTAGAAATGGAAACAAAACCCAAAATGTGAGTATTCAACATAGCCGTGAAGGTAGGATGTAATTTGCAATAGTGCCAACGGCACGGGTATTACACTAGTAAACTAACATAACACAAATAATTTTGATATAAAATAAATAAGTGTCACAATTTGCTCAAATATTTTTTTTTTCATTTTTTTAATTTAAATAATGACACCAAGTCTTCTAATCTCACGGTGACCAATTTGTGTTTTTTGTTTATTCATCGTTTTGGAAACCGTGGTTAGAGGGAATCACGATTAGCCTAACCGTGACGACTAAGTATCACCTAAAAATTTTAGAGACTCAATGAACTTGTGTTTATAATTTTTACTTCATAAAACCCACAAATAAACTTTAAAATATGAAACCTCTATCGATTGTGTTTAGAACTTCATTGATGAATTTGGATTGTTTGAACCACAAACTCTCTTTGAACTCATTTCACTTTCATTGTCCCCTTGTATATCTTCGACAATTGTGGTCAGCAATTCACAATCCATTATGATTAATGCACATTAAAAGGGTTAAGAGAAGGTTGAAAAGAGGAGGAAGAAGCACAAACCGAGTTTCCCTGATAGGGTATTGGTTTGGGTAAAATCATGAAAGCCAATGGGGTGAGGGCAAGAGAATGAAGTAGAAGAGCAGTCAAGGGTTTATTGGGAAAGGGGTGCCATGATCCAATAAATAGGGCGAGCTGGATTTTCAGGATCCCAACTAATAAATATGCCGTTGGCTAGGTTCAAACCCATGACCTAGTAATACTCTCCGCCAAGCTCTAACTATTGAGCTGTCATGCCAATGGCACGAGGCTGTTTATTTGGTCTGAGATGGTGCATTGTTCAGTGCTGATTAAAAGTATTTCTCTTGTGCAACCTTATCTGGGCAGAAGGCGCTGGCTGATACGTTCTCTCATGTCTGCCATCTGCATTCAAAAGTTTCCTGTACATTCTTAGGATTTATCTGTTGGGATATGCAGGACATTTTAGTAGAGCAGTATATTGTTATAGCAACCAACAAGTTCATCTTTTCTGGATTGTCTTTCTGTCCAACAACTTTTGCTAATGCTTTGTTGTTGGCAATGATCAAGTTTAACTTCAGGTTGGACTGTAATATATGAAGTAGGAAGAGTGATTTTCCTTCTTTTCTTTTTTTCCTAACCGGTGAATTTCAAATCCGCGACCTCTGACAAGGAAAGTGGTCTGAATGTATCTTTTGCGCTCTGATTGTTAAGTATTGGTTAAGAAAAAAAAAAGTTCCAAGTTTTCTATTGCAACTGGTTATGGAATAACTTTTTCTATGGTTTTAGGTGTGAGTATCATCACTAAACCAACTTCACTTCTACATCTTAGCTCTACAGCCATGATGAGCAAATCACAGAACAAACACAGTCAATGATAAATCACCCTATTGCACCATAAATAGTTCGGGTAACTCCACGCCACTCTTTCTTGAAAGAGCTCAATAACAAAGGAGAAAAAGGTAATCACAATACAAGCCCCAAGCCAAGAAAACAATATCTGCCTTGTCAATGGAGATGCTGGTGACGTGAGAATAGTTTTGGTTTTATTATACAGATGCAGAACACACAACATCATTTTTCTGGACTAAAATGTGAACTCAACCAAACAGGAAACTCTTGCTTTTTCTATTTCAAGAACTCTTTGTATACGAGGAGTATGCATTCATCATATCCCTTCAGGTTCAACATGACGCTTGATATTCTTCCAGACACACATAGTTCAAGACTACAAATTCTAAAAAGAAAAATAAAAAAAAATTGAAAAGAAGGCGAAAAAACAAATTTACAATAAAAAGATCAAACCACTTTGCCTTGTCAAGAAGGGCATTCAGGTTTCTTCTCAAACTAATTTCCTGGCTTCTCTAGTGACACTGCAATAAGAAGAAAGAATGTCAATTTATTTAGCATGAACAGTACTTCAACTAAAATTGTCACGTTTAGATTCAGGCCATTCCCATCATCTTGATGACCTCTCAGGCAATTGGCTTCCTAGCAGGGTTGACAAGAAAAATAACAAAAACTTCAAAAAGTTGAGAAAATATACCTTGCTAATCGAGTGAGCTTGGGTTCGGCCAATAGCAGGTCTTCCAGTGGTGTGTGATTAATTTCCCTATTACTGCATAAAAACACAACCGTTGTAAGCAAATAATCTACAAGGAACACTAGTTTGTAAATGATGTCAAACGTAGTAGGAATTGTGTAATTATTTATATGTGAAAAAAAATTATCAAGGTATCGAACAGGTGCGGACCTAGGATTTTAGTCGAGAGGGGGCGAAATGAAAAATACTTATTAATTGATAATAGTAGTTATCAATGGTAAAGCCAATTTTTTTTTTACCGAATCTAGTAACTAATAAAAAAAATTCAACTATAAAAAATATAATGCATATATCAAATTGGATCAAAGTGTAGTCAATTTTAAGCCAAAATAAGTCACTATTGATAACCTTAGCAAAGAGCAAACAAGCATAATTACTGAAATATATAATTAATATCACAAAAGAGTTTGTCTAGGCAGCCAGACTTTAAAGCCATTTTTTTTGCCAGGCTATGACATTTTGCACCTTTACCCATTCTCTTTAAAATACAATCACAAACATCATCTATAGAAGGGATAGAAATGTAAAAAACTTAAAACCTGACCAAAAAATGGCTATAAAGCCTGGTTGTCCTAGAATTGAGAATCACAAAATAATTAAGGATAAGTTCTAGGTGAAGCTAAAAAAATTTGAAATTTGCGAATCTAATATGATCATAATACAATTTCAGAGAAAAACTAGTTTATATGAGGCTCAAATTTTATATGAGTTGGCTAATGGTATATATTTTCATTGAGTTGGCTAATGGTATTCATGGATTCTTGACTTTGAGGGTCCAAAAGGGGAGGCTAATTTAATAAATGTATGAATGAGATGATCCAAGTAAGGAAATCACTCCTATTGAATCGCCCTTTCATCTGCTGGCAAATAAGAAAGCTTGAGGGAGATCGAGGGTTGGTTGTAGCGCTGGCGCTGGTCTGATGCGTGGATCATGCCAAATCTTGAAAGCTCGGAAGTTGGTGATTTTGAGCTACAATTAAGGAGCATGGAGTGTGGTTCGATTTGGTGTAGGGTTTTGTGGGTGGCTTCGATACTCGACGTTTTAGTCTGGAAGCTTTGGTTTACAGAATCATGTTTCTCATTCGGATTACGATGTCATACGTTATAGTCGATGTAAAAGTTCGACTCTTATATCTTGGTACTTTATTACTTCGTGGTTGATCATGCCAAAGTTTTTATGTTTAACTCGTTCGTTCCAGCATATTTGTTTGCTCGATATTCTAGCCATGTTGAGTGTTTTCTCGAGTCTGTTTTTAAATCTGACTTTTTTGTCCTGATCAGATTTGGTTATTTCAAAATTGAGAGCGAAAAACTTTATTGATAATATCTTTTCAAGTGTTCTAGCATTTCATGGTCGATGTATCATTTCGCCCTCTTTGTCTTCAAACCAGTATGTTCCTGGTTTGTTGATTTCATCACTCGATAGGGTCCTTCCTTGTTTAGGTTAAGCTTGCCTGCGCCAGGCTCTTTCGTGTTTAGTTCGACTTTTCGTAACACCCGTCTTTGACGTTGAAGTTTCAGATCCTTAACTTCTTGTTATAGTACCTTGCCATGCGTTGTTTGGTATGATATTGTTTTAATCGTTGCTTCTCATTTTTCTTCGAAGAAATCCAACCAGACTCTTAATGCTTCGATGTTGTCCTCAGCGTAGAATTTCTTCGATTCGAAACGTTGGCATTCTGACTCCACGGTTATCATCGCTTCTGACCCATAAGCGAGTGTGAAAGGTGTTTATCCTGTTGGAGTTCGTTTTTTTTGTCTTCTATGCCAAATGACACCAAGTAATGTTGGACGTCCATAGTTCCTTTCGCTGCTTGAGTCTTCTTTTGATTGACTCCAAAATTGTTAGTGACCTCTGGCTTGCCCGTTTGCTTGCAGGTAGTAATTCCATTACAAATGGACAAATGTTCTCATCCGCCGATCTATTCAATTTCGGAATCTGACCTGCTATTATGTGGGAATTTCCGTATCTAGAGTGGGTTTGCGGCTCAAATTAAAGCCATGAAACAAGTAGCCGACAAATTAAATTGGAATTGGCTCAATCGCAAAGTTAGAAGCCTTTGCACAATTTCGCTTCTGATCTGGACTAAAACTACTCAGAATCAATTGTCTATGATTGTGCGAGTTGCTCAACATCCCTCTTATGGTGGAAGAACAAATAGTGACGATTTATACTAAATGAACCAATATCTTGATTCGTTAGAAATAGGACAGGTAGCTCAGTGGTAGAGCGGTCGGCTGTTAACTTTGCATAACTCTCTTACCCTTTTCCTTCAAACTGCTTCCCATTATCCTAACGATTACTCTTGGTATTCCGAATTTGCATATGATGTCTCTCCGGATAAATTTCTCAACTTGTGTTTCTCCTATCTTTGTGAGGGGCTCTACTTCTACCCATTTGGTGAAGTAATTCACTGCTACGAGGAGAAACTTCTTTTTATCGGATGCTGGGAGTAGTCCCACGATATTCATTCCCCATTGTACTAACGGCCAAGGGTTGCTCATTTGGATCAAATTTTGTCTGGGCATGTGAGTGTATGGGGCGAATCTTTGGCACTTGTCTCATTTACTAACTAGCGTCTGAGCGTCCGCCTGGATCGTTGGATAGTAATACCCTAATGCGAGAGCTTTATGGGCCAATGTTATTCCCCTCGGATGATTCCTGCATGTATCGTGGTGTATTTATTTTAGGACGTATTCGACATCTCCTGGTGTAAGACATCTTAATAATGGGTTTGTGGGAGATCTCCTGTACAATCTGTCATTGACCATTGTATTCTTGCTGTCTAATTTCGTAATTTTGGTTTCCACTCTTATCTGTTGAGAGTTCCCTATTTAAATGTAAGCCAGGATTGGAGTCGTCCAATTAACACCTTGGTTTACGACGCATGCTTCTTCTAATTGATTTTTCAGTATGGAGCTACCTTGTGTTATGATGAGTGGATTGCCTTTATCCTTTGTTGTTGAAGTTTTTTTAGCTAGCTTGTCTACTCTTTTGTTTTCTGCTCATGCACATTGTCGGATGGTGGCGTTTCGGAAGCCTTTTATTAGTTCTCTGGTGGTAGGCTTTCATTCGAGCTTCTTTTACTTAGAACTCGCCGCTTAGGTGATTGACCACCAGCCTGGAGTTCGTAAAAACATTAATGTCCCTTATTCCCAGGTGTTTTGCTAACTTAGTCTTAGCTTCGTACTCGACTTCATTATCGGAGGCTTAAAAACTGTT